>JAKTXL010000146.1:0-31976 GCA_030582535.1 Insectozyma bohioensis | reverse complement strand
ACATTAACAACAATTCCTTTTTTTTTATTTTATTTTATTCTTGCAATTGAAATTATTGAAGGAAAAAGGAAATAGGAATATGAAGAACAATAATAATAGGAACTTTATTTAAAAATAAAAAAAAGAATTAAAATTAGAATTACATAAAATAAAATAAAATAAAAAAATAAAAAATAAAAAAATATTAAATTTTAAAGTCAAATTTCCATGGCCAGTCATTCCATAAAAAAATTAATTAATGGGTCAAATGGTCTAAGTTAAAAAAGAGTAATAATAATAGAAGTTGATTTTGATTTAAATATGGTTATAGATATAATGTAACAACGAACCAAAATAGTTGAATAGTTTCTTGAATCTCTTGTATGTTAAAATGAAATGAAAAATTCTTGTTATATATATAAAAATATAAAAAAAAAGTTCATCTAGATTTTTCTTCCTTTTTTCTTTTCTTTCTTCGGTGATAAATTAAATTAAATTAAGAAGTGAAAATTTAAATTGTAATTAAAAATAGACAAAAAAGTTAAATTTAAATTAAATTTAAATTTAATATGTTTTCAAATTTACTTTGTTTGGATTAAATTAAAATAATCGTCGTGTCATTATTTAATTAGTAATACAACATATATTGGTATCAATGTATCTATCAAAAAATAGATGAAATATATATTGAATACATAATTTAAATTTATTTTATTTTTTTTTTTTCTTAGTTTGTTATATTAAGTTTTTATTTAGTTTAGTTTTGTGTGATTCGCATAGTATTCAGTGGTAGTAGTAAATTCCCTCATCAGTCCATTCATATATAAAGTATTTTTCTCTCCATCTTTAAAAAACTAAAAAATTTATTTATTCTGTTTTATCCTACTTTTATTAAGTTACTACTATCATCAATTGACAATATAATACAAGAATATACTATTAAAAGAATAATAATAAAAACTTAATATTAATATCCATATCAGAATTATTTTTATACCCATATCAACCATTTCATTTATATTATTATACTCATAAAAATAATATAATCCATTGGTTCCATATCCCATTCCATTATATCCACTACCAGCCCACTTTCAACAAATAAATAAATATATCGTACAGTATCTTAGAACTACATATTACAACAACACAAAGTGATAATAATTACGTCGATATAATTTCAGATTATTATTATTATTATTATTAAATATCTTTAATTATATTATATTATATTATATTATTGATTGTTTATTGTTGTTACATTTAAATCTCATCATCAACTGATTCTTCCAAACTATATATATTTGGTTGTCTGCATTTTATTTTATTTTATTACTAAGGGGTTTTTTTTTCTCTCTTACATTTACATTTACATTTACATTTACATTTACATTTACAACCAAATCCATTAAGGAAAAAAAAAATTTAAAAAGTTTTAGTTCATTTTTTAAACTTTTTTTACAACCCATAGAGAAAAAAAAGAGATCATTCATTTTTTTAATTAATCATCATCTAATTATATATATTCAATCTAATTACTTTTAATCAATTCAATTCAATCAATTCAATCAACTAATTCAATTCCATCTAATCAATTAAGAAAGAAAGAAAAATGAAATTTACTACTTTACTACTATTCTTTACTGCTGCTTTAGCAATGGAAATGAATATGGATGATACTACCCATACTCATACCTCTGATGATGAATCTTCATCTCAAGATTTATCTTCATCATCATCATCTATTAATTCTACTGAATCTTTAGAACCTTTACCTCATGTTATGAAACATCAACATGGTGTACCTATATTAAAAACTCATTTATTACCTCAAGAAAAATTATTTTGGGATAATTATAATACAACAACTTATTTTAATGTTAAAACTAATAGTCGTCCTGCATTATATTTACATATTTTTATGGGTTTATTAAGTATAATTGTTATATATCCAATTTCATTAATTTTTAATAATTTAAATATGAATAAAAGTTATTTAATTTCTTTAATTATTCATTCAAGTTGTTTAATATTTTCATTAATTAATTATTCAATATTTATAAATTCTATACCTTCAATTTATCCAGGTAATGCTTATGATAAAATGATGATTATATTATTAATTTCAACAATTTTACAATTAATTTTTACATTTATTAAAAATATTGAACCTTCAACTTCAACAAAAGTTTTATATTTTAGTTTAGCAAGTACACCAAGTTCTGATGAAGAACTGATGATTGAAGAAGAAAAACCAATTGATTCAAATTCAAAAATTATGAAATTTAGAAGATGGATTTCAACAACAATTTTTTTAAAAATTTCTAAAATTGGTTTTAATTTATTAAATTGGGGTCATTTTTTTTATTTTCTTGTAATTATTCCAACAGGTGTTGCAACTTTTTGTTGTTATGGTTTTGGTCAAACAGTTTTTAATTTATTAGCTCATTTCATTAAAGGTGGAGTTTTTTTTGCTTATGGTATATTATCATTAGCAAGATATTCAGGAGCTTTAAATAATAAAGGTTGGTCATGGAATCATAAATTTATTAATAAATTATCACCATCAAATACATGGTTTAAAATTCAAAATAAAGGTTTATGGACAATGGAAATGATTGAAAGTTCATTAATTTTATTTTATGGTTCAACAAATATTTTTTTAGAACATTTAGCTGGAGCAGGTAAAGAATGGTCAGCAAAAGATTTACAACATGTTTCAATTGCATTTATTTTTATTGGTTGTGGATTATGTGGTGTTATAACAGAATTAAAATTACAAGATTGGAGATATGAACAAGCTTTAACAAATTTAGAAAAAATTGGTGGTAATTCAGATGAAATTATTAAAGCAAGTCCAGGTTTTAGTCCAAATCCATTTCCAATTATAACTATTTATTGGACAGGTATATTAATGTCAAAACATGAACAAGCATCACCATTATCAACAGAAATTCATGTTCAATGGGGTAATTTATTTATTATGGGATGTTGTTTTAGATTTTTAACTTATGTATTAATGTTATTACATTCAAATACTTCAAAAGATTTAACTAGACCAACTAGACCAATAACAGAATTAATTGTATCATTTTCATTAATTTGTGGAGGATTAATATTTATGGAACTGACAGATCCTGTAATACTTTCATTTGAATATTATGGTTTTACATCAATGTTTACATTAAATATTAGTTTAGGTATAGTTACATTATTCATGAGTTGGGAAATGTTATTATTTGCTTTTAAAGATTGGTTAAAGAATAAATATATTAAAGAAGAAATTGTTTAACCAAGACAAAAAAAAAAAAAAAAAAGAAGGAAGGAATTTATTTTAGCTTTTATGCTTTTATTTTATTTTTTTTTTTACGTTAATTTTGCTTTTTATTTAACAAATTTTTCAAATTTTTCAAATTTTTTCATTTATTTTGCGTTTCTTAATTAATTAATTCAATTTTTAATAATCGTTACTAGTTAAGTTCAAGTTTTAAGTTTAAGTTTAAGTTGTTTTTCAGTTAGTTATACCTTATAATCTCATCATGGATCAAATCCCCTTAATAATTAATAATATCAATAGTTTGCTTTTATATATATACCCCTACATATATATTAATATATATATATATATATATGTGAGATTAGAGAGATAAAGGGTTTTTTTAATTTTAGTTTTTTTTCAAATATTTATTTTGTAAAGTCTTTTTTTTTAATAATAATTTTTGTTGTTGTTGTTTAATATTAATAATTTTATATTTAGTTTCTTATTTTTTTTTCAAATATATATATGAATGTATGATAGTTTCAAAAAATAAAAAAACCAAAAAAGAAGATCTTAAAATAGAATAGAGTAAAATAAAATAAAATAGTTGCAAAAATGTAAATATTTAAAATCTATTAATAGATATATATAATTATTTATTTAATTGTTTTGTTTAGTGGGATTAGATTAGATTGGTTGCGAAATGAAATGAAATTAAATTAAATCAAATGATGATTAAAATAAAATAAAAGGGGGGAAAAGAAACTTATAAAAAGAAAGGGTGGAGAGGAATCAAAATCAAAGTTAAAATCAAAGTATAGTTTGAAAAGGAAGAGCAGGAGAGGTTAATGATAGTTAATAGTACTATAAGAGATTTTAAATCCTAATTAACTCCTTCCTTCCTTTCTTTCTAGTTGAAAAAAAAAAAAGAAATTTTCAACTAAAAAATTTAAAATTGAAAGGGGACCCACAATACAACACAGCACAAATTAGTAGTACCAAAAAAAATTATTAAGTGAAGCTTTTTTTTTTTAGCGAATTGAGAGAAAAGAAGCAAAAAGAAGAACCTAAGATTTTTTTTAAAAGATGACGTACTACCATATTAGTTTACATATATATATATATCTATGTCAATAAATCTTTTATTTGAGAAGAAATAGAAGGAATTCAGAGAGTATAGTATAATTATATATTTACATGTGGGTTCTTCAATGAAGTGATATGGGATTATGATTATAATTGTAATAGGGCATCAAAATTTTTATGAATGCAAAATGCATTAATTAAAATTTAATTTATTGTTTCATTTAAATAAATTTTTTTTTTTTTTTAAACATTTTCTTGATTTTTCTTGATTTTTCACAACTATTAAATTACATTGCAGTATCCCTTATAAATATTTATTTAAAAAGAAAGAAAGAAAGGAACACAGGGGATATTATTTATTATTATATTTATTATTTATTATTTTTAATATATATATACGAAATTGACCCCTTTTATTAATCATATATCTCAACGGATTTCCTCATCATCATCATCATATATATATATTAAGTAATATATTATATATAGAAAGAGAGTGGTGATGTGGTGATGTGATGCCGATATAGTATAAATTTTTTTTTTTTCTTTCTTTTCTTTTCTTTTTGAAAGGAGTCAGATGTACAAAATCTAAAAAGCTAAAAGAAAAGAAAAGAAAGAGAAGAGAGATAACCACCCATTAACAACTGAACTAAAACTAAAACTAAAACTAAATTAAAAACTATGTCTTTCGTTGCTAGGGTTATAATATAATATAATATAAGAAATGTATGTAAATGTAAATGTAAATGTAAATGTAGGTATGAAATTTTCATGTCTTTAGTTCTTTGTTCTTTTTGTTATCTAAAAATTTTAAATATTTTATTTTATTTTTAATTCGTATTGTAACTCAAATTTACTTAATTAACGAAAGAATTTAAATTTAAATTTTAAATTTAAATTTTAAATTTCAGCCATGTGTATCGATTAAATACAAACAAACAAACAAAACACACCAAAAATCAGGGTCAATCAATACCATTATCATAGTATAAGTTAAGTTATGTTACAATCTCTACATACTTCAATATTTGTGAATTTTGCATTCTTTATTTATTTTGTTAATTGCTCTTTTAAATTTATTTTATTTTATTTATTTTAAATTACCTCATAATTGATTTTTTTTTATTTTTTTTTTTCAAATGTTTCTGTCCTAATCTTTTTCTAAATTTCATTAATTAAATATATATAATTTAGTTGATATATCCATATTTCTATAAAAAAAAAATTACAAATTTTTCTCTTTATTCAATCAATCATCAATCAATCAATCATTAACTTTTCACTTTTACTAGTTGATAAAGTTTGGGGAACTTAAGTTTACTTTTTTTTTTTTTTTTGAACACCACGACGACGTTTATTATTTAAAAGTTTAATACAGATCAAATTAAGGTGTTACATAAAATCATCTTAAAAAATAATAAAACGTAATTATTTTTCAAAACGTAACTAATTACAACAACCCGTTTATTTAGATATAACAACAACGTGTGGTTGTGGATTCATTCATTCATTCATCTTTAGAATTAAGGAAAACAATACACACTCACTCATTGATCAATTCATTTAGTCGAAAAATCAAAAAAAATTAATAAAGAAGTTTATATCTTAAAAATAGTTATTGTTCATTTAATACATTCCCAAATAAAAGACTCACTTACTTGAACTAACGTGATCTTGCTTTGACAGACAGATATATAATATATATTACTTCAATTGATTTTTCGCAACAACATATAAATGATATATTATTATTATATATATTCTAAAAAAAGAAACTAAAAGTTATAGATCAAAAGTAAATAAATAAATCAATAACAAAGTATAAAAATAGACAAGTAAATTATTACATATCAACAATAAGTACCACAACTACCATCATTATCATCATTTATTACGACTACCTACCTACCTACCTACCACACCACACCCACCAACTAACTAACTAAAGTGAACTGCCCAGGGACAATAGAATTAAAATACTAAGAAAAAAAATTTAAAGAATATTCCTGCATATTGGTTCATTGTGTATCTCGAAATTTTAGACAATTACACAAAAGCCGTATTTTTATTTGTTTGTTTTTATAAAGTTAAATTTAAATTTAAATTTAAATTTTTTTTTACTTAGTAAAAATTTTCCAATTTGCTGTTCCTGCATACAACCCAAGCATAGAAACTAAAAAGTAATATATTAAAAAATTTATATAAAATTCCAAAATGTTAAATTATATAAAATTTCATACAAAATTTGGTTTTAAAAAAAATACTACATCAACCACCACCACTACTTCATCAACATCCACTTCAACTTCAACATCTACTTCATCTTCATCTAATTCAGATACTGATTATTTAATACGAAGAGATAATAATAGTATAGATAATACTTTTACTACTACTACGTCATTATTAAATACAGGTTTTTCTAATACTGCCACTACCACTACTCCTTCTACAATTTTTACTACGCCTGATACTACCACTACAAGTACAACTAGTAATAATAATTTCCTATCTACAACTTCAACCACATCATCCACTTCTTCTACTTTAAAACTGTCGTCCAATACTTTTCAACAATCAACTACACCAACAAGTAGTGATAATATAATAACTAGTTCTTCTTCTAGTATTATTAATAATAATAATAATTCAGGTACAACAACTTCAACATCTTCAGATACTTCAGATATGTCAGATAATAATACCACGTCATTAATTAGTCCAAGTGAAACTCAAATACCTTCAACCACTACTTCATCATCATCAAGTTTTTCAACTACTTTATCATCATCAGAAACTTTTTCATCATCTATTTCAAGTAGTACAAGTAGTTCTATTCAATTATCACTGAGTGAATTACCTACATCATCATCTTTAATATCATCTTCCTCATTCATTCCTTCAAGTTCTATTTTAGAATCATCATCTTTTTCATCAACTCAAATTCCTTCATCATCATCTAGTTTTGAACTGTCAAGTTTCTTACCTTCATCTTCATCAAGTTTCTCATCATCATTTATTACTTCAAGTTCATCAAGTTTTTCATCATCATCATTTATTACTTCAAGTTCAACAATTGAATCATCATCATCATCTTTTTCATCTTCTATAGAACCTTCAAGTTCATCATTTGAATCATCATCTTCTTCTTCAACATTACCATCAAGTAGTTTTAGTTCTTCAATTTTAAGTTCTTCAAGTTCAACTGAAACTGAATCTACTTCATCTTCATTTTCTTCATCATCATCTTTTTCAAGTTCCTCAAGTTCATCAACTATTTCATCATCATCAAATTTTTCAAGTTCATCAACTACTTCATCCTCATCAAGTTCTTCAGAAGATTCTACTTCAGAAACATCAAGTACTGAAGAATCAACAACAACTTCATTCACTTCATCATCATCTTCATCATCTGGTCATGTAACTTCATTTACATCATCTTATACTTCAGTTATTAAACATCCAGATACTACAATCACAACAATTATAGCAATTCCAACAACAGCAACAGTATCAACTAATAATTCATCAACATCTGATCGTAATTCAAAATTAATTGGTGGTTTAGTTGGTTCAATTGGTGGTACAATTGTAATTGGTGCATTAGTTTTATTATTTTTATTTTTAAAGAAAAGAAAAAGAACAATTACTAATCAATCTCCTGATTTTAATCATCATGGTGGTTTAACTAATGGTGATGATGATGATGATGAAGAAGATACTTCTTTAGATGATAAAAATCATCAACATATTTATCATGATAATACTAATGGTAATATGGAACAAAGTAGATTTGGTTGGTTTAAATCTATATTTGGTAATGGTAATAATAATTCAAATACAAGATTATTAAGTAATGGAAATACAACTACAGGAGCAGGTATAGCAGCAGCTGGTACAGTAGGTACTTTTAAAAAATTAGATAATAATGATTTAGAAAGAAATACTTATGGATCAACACCACAAAATGCAAGAAATCATCAAGATGATTCACAAGATGATTTTGTTTATCGAGGTGTAACAAATTCAAATAATTTAGATTCTGTATTTAGAAGTGGTAATAATACTTCAACAGCAGCACAAAATTCAACATATGCTGGAAAATCAACAAGATCTTCATCATTTCATGGTACAAATACAACAACAACAAATTCAAATTCAAATACTTATCCTGAAAATAATTCCAATAATCATACAAGATTAAATTCTTATGGACATCCATTAGCAAATCCTGAAGATTTTAATTTTCAAGAACATCCAGGTGCTGCAAATATGGTACCACCACCTCAAATTGCTCCTTATCATCAAGAAGAAGTTGTAGCAAGTTCAAATTATGAATCTGATGAAGATGATGAAAGTTCAGATGGTGAATTTAATCCTTCTGATTATGATGATCATTCAATAATTTTACCTGATGAAGATTATAATAATATTCATCATCCTCATCCTTATAGTAATCAATATAATCAACAACAACAACAACAACAATATAATGGATATACTAGACCTGCCCCACCTCATAATATATTTGGTGATAATTCACGTCCTGGTTCAAATAATTCATTATCTAGATTTCATGAAGATATTAGTTAGCATTATATCCCCATATCATATATCATTCATTAATTAGCATTAATTTCTTTTTAGAATTATTTTCATTTTTTATTTTTAGTTCGGATAAATTTTTAATTTTGTTTAATAGGTTCTTTCTTTATATATATATATATATATAGATAGATATATATTTAGTAGTTAGTCAATATATTTTTTTGTAAGGTAATTAATTTTTAAAATGTAATTTAGATGTGTTGCTATGTGAATCTATGTGGATAATCGTGTGGAATTATCGAATATCTATGGCATCAAAATTGATATCAAACACAAGATTAGAACGACAAGAAAAAAAAAAAAAAAAAAAAAAAAAATTTGTCAAGTTCTCTAATCATCATTTACTTACTACCCACATTTAATGATTATAATTAATATAATCCTCCTCCTACTACTAAGCTTAATCAATGCTAGTAATATAACTATCACGAATTATTCTCCAATTAAAGAATATATTCCTATATTTTTGGAGAAACCGGAATCTACAACAACAAAAACGGAATTATTTTTACAATCACCGACTGATTCACCATTGCAAGATCCAATCAAAAAAGAAGAACAAGAAGAAAAACAAAAAGAGAAAGAAGAAGAAGATTGTAGATTTATGTCATTTGAAGAATGGAAGAAATCAAAAATATCAACCAATTCAACTAATAATACTAATTCATCAATTTCATATACTAATTCATCAATTAAAAAAACAACAAATATTCAAGATATAGATATAATTAATAATAATAATGATACATCATCATCCTCATCCTCATCATCATCAATTATTTCTAAAAATTTAACAAAAGTTGATAATGGGAAAATATATAAAGATAAATTTAATTTTGCATCAGTAGATTGTGCAGCAACTATTATAAAAACAAATTCTCAAGCAAAAGGTGCATCAGCTATATTAAAAGAAAATAAAGATCTGTATTTATTAAATGAATGTTCAATAGAAAATAAATATATTATAATTGAATTATGTCAAGATATTTTAATTAATCAAATTGTAATGGGAAATTTTGAATTTTTTTCATCAATGTTTAAAGATATAAAATTTAGTATAAGTGATAGATTTCCAACAAAAAATTGGAAAAATTTAGGAATTTTTCAAGCTGAAAATATTAGAGATATACAATTTTTTAATATTAAAAATCCTTTTATTTGGACAAGATATTTAAAAATTGAAATTTTAAGTCATTATGGTAATGAATTTTATTGTCCTATATCATTAGTTCGAGTTCATGGTAAAACAATGATGGATGAATTTAAAGAAGAAGAAGAAGAAGAAGAAGAAGAAATTAAACAACAAGAACAAGAACAAGAAATTCAAGAAGTTGAAGAAATTACAAAACCTATTGTTGAAGAAAATATTATGATTATTAATGATTTAAATGAATGTAGAGTTGTATTACCTCATTTACAATTGAATGAATTTTTAAAAGATTTAAATCAATCAAAAGAATTTTGTATACCAAGTGAAAATATAACAACAACTTCTAATATATCACCAACAAGTGTATCATCAACTACTCAAGAATCTATATATAAAAATATTATTAAAAGATTAACATTATTAGAATCAAATGCAACATTATCTTTATTATATATAGAAGAACAACTGAAATTATTATCAGTTGCATTTACAAATCTTGAGAAAAAACAATTAATAAATTTTAATAATTTATTAAATAGTGTAAATCAAACATTATTTAATCAATTAATTACATTTAAAGAAAATTTTAATAATTTAAATTTACAATATTTAAATTTATTTAAATTTCAAGAATCAAATTATAAAAATTTTTTAATTGATTCAAATAAAAAAATTTTAAATTTATCTGCTGAATTAAATTTTCATAAAAATATTTCAATTTTTAATTCAATTATAATTATTTGTTTATTAATTTATGTTATTATTACAAGAGATACAAATGTTGAAATTAATGAATCATCAAATTCTGAAAAATCAAATTCAAATTCAAATTCTTCTTCAATTCTTATATCTCCAATAAATCAAAAATTTCGTCATATGAAAAAATCATAACTTTGTCATTCATTCATTCATTCATTCATTTATTTAATTGGTCATTTTAATTCCTTTTCACTTTAACATATATATTTTATTAGATTATTTACAAGTTACAAAAAGTTGTATTTACAAAACAACAGCAAAAACAACATACAAAAATAAACAAAAAATTTTCACAAACTAAAAAACGACAATTGTCTAAATAATAATTAAATTATGGCGATTGACTTACTTCTTCGTCAAAATCTATTCTATTCACCAATTGCTGTCATCATCATAAGTTCTTCTTCTATGACCAAATTTGTTTTCACTAGAATCTTCTCTGTTAAATCTTCTATTACCAAATTTTTTATCACCAAATTTTTTATCACCAAATTTTCTGTCACCAAATTTTTTATTACCAAATTTTTTATCACCAAATTTTTTATCACCAAATTTTTTATCACCAAATTTTCTGTCACCACCAAATTTTCTATCACCACCAAATTTTCTATCACCAAAACTTCTATCACCAAAATTTCTATCACCACCTAATCTTCTATCACCAAAATTATTACCTTCATTATCATATCTTTCTCTTGAAGGAAATGATGATCTCCCTTTTGAAAAATACTCATCAAAAATATACGGTGAAATTCTTCTATTTCCGTTAGTCATTTGATTAGGATGAAATTTGTTTTGTGGATTTTTTGTTAAAATTCTTAATAATTCACCAGTTTCTTCAATAATTTTATTTAAATCTATTCCATAAGGAATTAATGACAACATATAACCAGTATGACGATTAGAAAATTCTCCTGAATATTCTTGGTGGACATTTATTGTATTAATAAAATCTTCTTTAAAAGTTATATCTTTTGTTGTTGAATTATTTTTAAATTCAATACCTTTCTCATTTTCTAATCTAGTAACATAACGTTCTTCAGATTCTGAAACAAATGTAATTGCTTTACCTTTTGCACCTGCTCTACCTGTTCTACCAACTTTATGAATATAATCTTCTATACTAGCAGAAGGAAATAATTGAATAACATGACTAACTCCTTTAATATCAAGACCTCTTGCTGCAACATCAGTTGCTATTAATATAGATTTTTTCTTTATTTTGAAGAGATCTATATTTCTACTTCTTTTTACTACTGATAAACCTCCATGTAATGGAAAAACTTTGAGATCACTTGGAAATTTTCTCAAAAATTCATTAAACCAATCAACTGAAGCTTGTGTTGGTAAAAATAAAATAATTTTAAAATTTTCTTCTTTTGAACTAAGTTCTGAAATATAATTAAAAAAACCATTAAATTTATCAATTTGTGATGTACATGATATTATACTTTGTTCAACATTTTCTGTAACATCAGTATCTGATTCTGAAACAGTATTTAAAAATTCATAATCTTTACCAATATGTTGTCTTGAAAAATCAGTAACTCTTTCATCCATAGTAGCACTAAATAATAATGAATTTAAAACTTCTGGTTTAGTTCTTTTTCTATATAATTGTCTATCAATGTTCTTTAAAGATACTTCAAAACCAGAATCTAATAATCTATCAGCTTCATCATAAACTCTATAAGTTAAATTTTGAAAACATTTAGCAAAATCTTTATCTTCTAAATCTCTTTCAATTCTACCAGGTGTTGCAATAACAATATTTGGAGGATTATATTTATCAAAAATATTTTTTAATCCACCAACAGTAAAACCAAGTGTAGGTTTTTGAAATCTTTTTAATGGTAAATTATCAATAATACGTTTATATTCATCATAAATTTGTCTAGCTAAATCTCTTGTTGGTGCAATAATAAGTGAATCAACATAACCTTCATTATTTAATTTTCCTTCTTTACCTAATAAATGATTTAAAGTTGGAATAATAAATGTTAAAGTTTTACCAGTACCTGTTTTAGCTTTACATACTAAACCTGTTTTAGAATTCATAATTGGTACAATAGCTAATTTTTGAATTTCTGTTAAATCAACAAAATTACATGCTTTTAAAGAATCTAAAATCTTTTCATCAACATAATTTTTACCTCTAAATTCTTCAAATTTTTGAGGATGAAATAATTCTAATTTTGAATCTGAACTTGAACTTGTTTTTGAACTTGATTTTGATTTTGATTTTGATTTTGATTTTTTGGATACTTCTTTTTCATTATTCATTTCAGTATTTAATTCTTTGTTATTAAGAATATCTTCTGTACCTGAATATTCAACATCTGATTCATAAGCTTTAAAATTAGTTTTAAGTTCATCTTTTGTTTCATTAAATCTAATTGAAGTAATATGAAAAGAACGTGATAAATTATATGATAAATTGATTCTTTTTGGTACGACAGCTTTAAATATAGCTGACCTAGCTATATTCTTAATTGACAACATTATATTATATTGTCTTTATTAGAATATATAAATTTAAAAATACAATCTAGATATAAATATGAAAAAAAGTTTTCTCTTCTCTTCCCTGAAAAAAGAAAAAGGAAAATATTTTTCACTTCATGAAAAAATAGTTTTGATTTTGGGTCTGATAACACGACCTTAAAAAATATTTGAAACCTCCAGATTTTTTGTTGTATGGACAATAAAATTTATTAGTAAAAAACCAAATTAATTAATTAAAAAAAATAATGACATCAACAAATAGTGGATTTTTTTCTAAAATAAAAGAAAATTATAGTAGTAAAATAGCAAATTTATCAATATCAGGTCAATATATTGAAAAAGATGGAAATTCAGATGATGATACATTATTACATCATTCATTTGTAAAATATTATGATTCAAAAGGATTACCATATCCAGATTGGTTAGGAGTTAAACAATTTGATCATAATCAACATCAACAACAATATCAACAACAAAATAGTGGGAGTCATGCTTATAGACAATATCAATCACAACAACAATCACAACAACATCAACAACAACAAGATTTTTCACAATCTAAATTTCAACCTGTTCGTCATAATAATTCATTTAATAATAGTTATCAACAACAACAAATAAATCAAGTTCAACAACAACAACAGGCAGAACAAGATCTGCCTCCTAGACCTGCTTATCGTCGTAATTCAAGTAGACTACAAGATATGTATAATAAATCAAGACAAACTGATGTACCAGGAGAGAGTTATAATAAAAATAGATATCAAAGATATTAACATTAAATTTAAATATACATTATATATTATTATTATTATTATTCTATAATTGTTCGTTTATTTTATAATTTCTTTCCCATATATTTCTTTGTTTTATAAACCAATCAGGTAATTTATTTTCAGAAGGTAATTTTAATTTTATAGTATTTACATTTTCAAATTGAATTAAATTTTTATTTAAATTTTTATAATATTTATAATCAATTTTTTCATTATTATTATTATTATTATTAATTATAAAAGATTCTTTTCTTTTAAAATTTGGTGAAGTACCAATACTTTCAAATGATTTACTCATTGAATTATTTCTAAATTTCATATTTTTCATAAATTCAATTGATGATCTTCTACGATCCATACTTCTACTTATACTTAAATACAGATCATTATTACTAAAACTATTATTTCTTGAAATTGTTGATAATTTTGGTGAAAAATTTTCATTATCTGAATTTAAACTTTCATCTCTTTTATCTTGTTTATGTTGTTCAACTAATTTTAATAAATTAGCTGGAATTTGTGGTGATGCTGACAATAGATCATCATCTAATTCATCCATATCATCATCATCATCGTCGTCGTCGTCGTCGTCGTTATCATCATATTCATCATTATTATTTTTATTATTATTATTTGTATCTTCTTCTTCAATTAAAACATTATCATTATCTGTATCTATTGAATTTTGTCGTAATGATCGACTTGAACTACGTCTTAAGAAAGAAGAAGTAGGAGGACTTTTTGAAAAATTTTCATTTTGATGTATTAAAACCTGTTGTTGTTGTTGTTGTTGTTGTTGTTGTTGTTGTTGTTGTTGTTGTTGATGTTGATGATGTTGTTTTTTATGTTGTTCATAAGGTAATAATTCAATTTGAATTAATTCTAAAAAAGTTTCAGCAAAATAATTATTATTTTTTTGAGAAATTTGTGAATAAATTCTATATTCATTTAAAATTGAATTAAAATTCCATTTTTGAATTTTTCTTAATATACCAATTAATGTACCTGTTGAATCAATTAATAATAATGGATATTTAAATTTATTTAATAATATTTCAAATGTTTTAATAATTAAATTTTTTTCAATTAACATCCATTGTTGATCTTTATTACTATTACTATCTTTCTTTTGAATATTTATTATATCAATAAATGAAGAATTTGAATTATTTGAATTATTTGAATTTGAATTTGATGATGATTGTGTGGTTGAATTTGATTTTTCAGATATTGAACTATTATTATTACTATTATTATTACTATTATTATTATTATTATTATTATTATTAGATCCTTCATTATCATATTCATCATTTGTTGATTTTGATGAAATTCCAGTATGATGATGATTTGAAATTTTTAATCCACCTAAATTATAATAATCAATTTTATTAATTTCTAAAAAATTATTTAATGATCTTGGTGGTTTTTCTGCATCTAATATTATAATTGATTTTAAATTTAATGTATTTAAAAATGGTATATTATCTGATTCTAATTTTGATGATCGATATATACCTGATTCAACTATTCCAAAATTTTCTGGTGTAACTAACATTATATATTATTGAATGGAATGGGTTTCTTTTTAAAAGTGTTGATTGATTGTTGAATATAATAATAAATTAATTTATTTATTTAGAGTGAGAACAAAAAAAAAAAAAAAATCTTTTTATTTTATTAAAAAAATCAATCAATTTATATTTGCAACTTATAAAATTATCTATAAACTAAAAATATTCTATTCAATTGGAATACCTTCATATTCACCAAATCCTTGAGATAAATTAATATTTTGTAAACATTGAGTAGCAGCACCTTTTAATAAATTATCAATGGTAGCAACAATAACAACTCTATCTTCATTTGAATTTACTGCAAAACCTCCAATTACAACACCATGTTTACCACTAATATCTTTAACTAATGGAGCTTCACCATTAATATTAATTAATTGTTCACCTTGATATCTATCTTGATAAATATTTCTAATTTCTCTTGATGTTAAAGATTTTGATTTAATTGGTATATTAATTGTATGACTTATACCTTGAAACCATTGAGCAACATGAGGCATAAATGAAACTTGTTGATTTAATTGATTACTTATTTCACGTTCATGAATATGATCAGTTAATGAATAAGGAATTAAATTATTATTTAATATATTAATATCATTTTTTGGTGAAGGTTTTGTACCTGCTCCAGAATATCCAGAAACTCCAAATATACTTGGTATACCATCAATATAATCTTTTAATGGAGCAATTGCAACTTGTGCAGCAGTTGCATAACAACCAGGATTTGAAATTTTTTTAGCTTTTGAAATTTTTAAACGATCATTTAATTCAGGTAATCCATAAATCCATTCACCTGTTGTATCAAATCTATAATCTGCTGATAAATCAATAATTTTAGAATTTGAATTATTAATTGAATCAATTACATCAACAAATGGTTTACATACACCATTTGGTAATGCCATAACCCAAATATCAACTTCATTATTTTCTTCTAATTTTTTAATATCTTCAGGTTGTAAATTTGAATAAATAATATTATCTTTATTATAACCTTGTAATTTTTGACCTTCTAATTCTCTTGATGATACATGACTAATTTCTAAATATGGATGATTATCAATTAATTTAATTAAATTTTGTCCTGTATAACCTCTAGCACCAATTAATGCAACTTTTTTTTTATCAGTATTAGTTCCTTGAATTAATGGTGGATTTGGATTAATATTTTCATTTCTTAATGTTCTTGAAGTATGTAAACCTCTTTTTTGTTGATGAAAATTAAAAACACCAGATTCATTTGATGAAGATAATGATGAACCAATTGAACTTGAATCAAATTCTTTAATTAATTTACTAACTTCTTCAATATTTAAACCATACCAAAATAATATTTGACCATTTTTAGCAAATGAACCATCAGATTTTGAAAAATACCAAGATAAATTTGGATCATTTTCATTTACAATCCAACATAATTTATTAAAATCTTTTTTAATTGAATTAAAAATATTATCTGTAACATTATTTAACCAACCAGTTTTTGAAGATAAAAATTTATCTAATTTTGGAATTTTATTTGATTCTTCCAATACAATTGATAAAACTTCTAAAGGTTCATCACCATAACTTTTAAATTTAATATTTTCTAAAAATTTTAAATATGAAGCAACAGATAATTTACCAGATTTAATTTCTGGATCTCTTAATAATGCAGTTCTTAATAAATCTGGATTACCAAAATCTTTTAAAGAATTACGATTAATTAATTTATAACCTCTTCTAATTAAAGTACCAGCACCAGAATCAGTAAATAATTCTTTTTGTAAATCATCAACATCAATAATAGCAACTGAAGAAGATCTTGGTAAATGTTGTAATAAATCATGAATTTCTTTAATTTTTAATTTAGTACCATATTTAACCCAACTTTCTTTCATTAATTCATCATATTCTTCATCTAAATTAATTACAGAAATTTTTTCACCAGTTGAACCATTTATAATACCACCTTTTTCATTTAAATAAACAATTTTTAAAGGTTCAAATTCTCTTGCTAACTCTCCAGCAGCAACATCAGCATTAACATTTAATAATTGACCACTTGAAGTTTCAGCTAAAGAAGTTAAAATAGGTAAATACCCAGCTTGAATAGCAGCTTCAATAGGAGATTTATTAACACCATTAATTTTACCAACTAATTGATATTTTTTTTCATCTAAATATTCAGCTTGAAATACACCAGTTGTAATTGGTCTTGCATGAACACCAATTTTTTCTAAAGCAGTAACTAATCTTAAATTTTGTTCTAAAAAACATTTACGTACAACTTCCATAGTTTTTGGATTTGTAATTCTAATACCATCAATATATTCAGGTTCAACACCTTCATTTTCTAATAATTCATTAATTTGAGGACCTGTACCATGTAAAACAATTGGATATAAACCAACATGATATAAAAATGCTAAACATGATGCTAATTCATTTAATTGTTGTGTTATTATAGCTCCACCAACTTTAATAACTGCAAATTGTTGTGATGAAACAGATGTAAAATATTTTAAATATTGTTCAACTTCTCTTTTTGATCCAATATTATTTAATAATTGAATAACTGTTGATTTAGTTGAATAATTTTTTTTATTATTAATATATTGAATAGAACTAAGAGGTAAGATTATATTTGGTCTTTTAACTATTAATCTTTTTAATAGTTTAGACTTGTTATTATTAACAACTTGTCTCAACATGGCTAAAATGAATAGATATAGGATAGATAGTTATAAAAAGAAAAAATTAGAAAAAGAAAAAGAACAAGAAGAAATGAAAAATTTTTTGTTCAACTTTTTTTTATTTAGTTAATCTTCTAAAATGAGTAATTTAAAAAAAATTAAGCGCCTTGTCCTATATGCAGGACAGCAAATAGAAACTTTAAGTAAAAAAAATTATTATCTATTAATATTATGTAATTAGTTATGTAATGGTGTTTGGATCTTTTAAAAAAATCTTTTTTTGCAATCTAATTCTTCTTTCTATTCATTATTTATATCTTGATAAATCCAATTAAAAATTGGATTATATAAATTATATAAAAAATTATTAAATAAATTAAATTCATTAATTAATTGAATCCAATCATTTTTAAAATATTTAAAATATTTTGAAAGATATTCATCATCTTCATTATTTAATAAATTTTTAATCAATTTATTTTTTAAAATATATTTAATATTTAAATTAAATTTAAAAAAATAATTTAAAAATTGTTCATCATTTATATATTTTTTTAAATTTATTTCATTAATTAATTCAACATCTTCATCTTTATAAATATCATAAATTAATTTTTTTGAAATTTCAAATTTATTAAAATTGTGAAACATTAAACTTAAACAATTTAAATCTAATAATTTATTAAATTTAAATTTAAATTTTTTAAATTCTGTTAAATATAAAAAATTTAATTCATCAGATTCAATTTCTTTATCAAATGATAAAATAACATCATTTATAAAAAATTTATTAAAAAATTTTTTTGAATTTAAATTAAAATTATTAATCATTAAAATTTTATAAATTGAAGATTTAAATGAAGAATTTATAATATTTCCTACATTTTCATTTAAATTTAATAAAATTAAATTAAATTTATATAATTTTTTATAAAATTTTGGAAATAATAAAATTGGATTATAAGTAAATAAATTAAATTTAATCTTTTTAAAATTTTCTAAATTTATAAATAAATAAATATTTTCAAAAATTTGAAAATTTTTAAATTGATAAAATTTTGATTTTTTAATCCATAAATTTATAATAAAAAAATTTAATTCTTTTAAATATAAATTATATTCTTCCTTTTGTTGATGATTTTTAATACAATTTTCAACTAAATTAATTAAAAAAAAATTATATTTATCATAATATCGAATTAATTTTTCAATTTTATATAAACATGATAATTCTGTTATACCATTATCTTCATGAATTGGTTCAATTGAAGTAAATTCTAAATAATATTCATGAAGAATTAAAAAAATATTTTTTAAATTTACATCATTTAAATTAATTAAATCATTTATATTAATTTCTTCAGATTTATTTTTATTATTATTATTATCATCATTATTATTTTTAGAACAATCTTCAAATTTAAATTGTAAATTTTGTGAATAACCACTTTTTAATTTTATTGGAAATGATTTTTGATTTATAAATTGATTAAAATATAATTTAAACCAATATTTTCTCCAATTATAAATAGGTATTATATTTGGTATATAAAATTTTAAATTATTAAAACAAATAAAATTCAGTTTATTTTCAATATAAACTGGTTGAGTATTATTATTATTTTGTTGTTGTTGTTGTTGTTGTTGTTTATATACATCAGATATAATTAATTCAATTGTTTGAATAAAATTTTGAACATCTTGAGATTGATTAAATTTATATAAATCATTTAAATTATATTTATTTAATAAATTTAATTCTTGATTTAAATTTTTTTGTTGATCATATAAAAATTCAATTCCTCTTTCTCCATTATCTTCATTTTTTAATAAATTAATTTGTTGATTTATAATATTTAAAGAATTTAATAAAATTTTTTTAATATTTTTAAAATGTAAAAATTTAAAAATTTTAAAAATAAAATTATATTCAAACCAATATTTTAAAAAATTTGAAATTCCAACAATTCCAAATTTTAAAATTTTTTTAAATTCATAAATTAATCCAAAACAATATTTATATAATATAATCCATATAATATTATTAAAAAAATTTCCTTCTTCATTTAAATTTGATATATTTGAATTAAAACCAGGATGATAAATAGATAAAGAATTATTATTTGAATTTGAATTTGAATTTAAACAATCATTTAAATCTCCAATCATTATAAAACAATAAAAAAATGATTTATATTCAGAACTTCCATTATTTAAAAAATTTGGAATTTTAAAAAATTTTAATACATTTAAAAATTTTTTAAATAAATTTGAATTTGAATTTATATTTTTTAAAATTAAATTATATGACATTAAATCAAATTTTTTTAAAAAATTTGAATCATTTATAAAATTTAAATTTTTTTTAAAAATTTTAATTTTAATCAATTTTTGAACTTCAATTATATTATCAATTATTTCATCATTTAATAATAAATCAAGATGAATTATTTCCTTCTTCTTCTTCTTCTTCTTCTTCATCATAGTGATATTATTATCAAATTCAATTTCATTCAATTCAATACAATCTTTCTTATTATTATTCTCTTGTTCTTCTTCTATAATCATCATATCTTCTTCTTCTTCTTCTTCTTCTACAATTAATTCATCATTTTTAATAAATCGATTAGCACGTTCTTTAATTAATTTTAAATATTCTTGACGTCTAAAATTTGCATCATTTAAAGATTTTTGAAATTTTAAATTTGATAATTTTTTCTTTTCAAATCTTTGTTTTTTTAATAAATAAATTTTTTTATTTATTAAATTTGATTTTTCATTCAATTTAATTTGAATATTTTTTAAAATTTCTTGTTTTTTTAAAAAAATTTTTGATTTATCTTTTCGAATTGGTGATTTTATAATTGGTGTTAAATTTCGTAATACATCTTGAGGTAATTGAAAATTTGAATTAAATGGTTTGGTTGTAATAGCTTCTGTAGTTGTGGTTGATTCTGTAATTGTTGAATTTGATGTAGTTGATGGTGTTGTTGGTATTGATGGTTCACTAATTGATCGAATATAAGGTGGTGTTATTTCAAGATCTTCATCTTCATCTTCATCTTCATCTTCATCTTCATCCATCTCATCATCATTTAGAATATGAAGATTATGTTGTGAAGGTGGTGATGAATTTGATTTATTTAATGACTGTGGTTGTACATGTGAATGTGAATGTGAATGCCCATGGCCATGATTATGATTATGATTATGGTTGTGAGAATGTGAATGTGAATGTGAATGTGAATGTGATGGAACTGGGGTAGTTGCTCTAGTAGGAGTAGATGATCTAGGTTGTTGATCATCTGACGATGTCATAATTATTTAATACTATATTATCTTCAATTTGGAAACTGATATGATTATTTGGATGAGTTATTAATTATAATTAATTAATTAATTAATTATCTTGTTAAAAAGTAAAAAACAGAGTGTTTTTTTAAAAATTAAATTAAAAAAAAAAGTCTAATATGAATGAATTTGTAAAAATATATTAAAATTAGTTTTAGTTTATAATTTTAAGGAAAGTAAAACTAAAAAAAAAACATTAATTTTACGTTTTAAGGAAATTGTAAAACAAATCAAAACTTTAAATTTTTATATAGTTAGTTAACTTCCTGTCTTGTCTTGTGGATATAATATAATATAATATAATATAAATTACTTTACTTTACTTATGGTTAGTATAAAAATATTTGATATGGATATGGATATGGATTAGATTAATTTGAATTTTGGTTGCTATGAAGGATTTATGAACTTCTTTTTTTTTGCTTGCTTTTATTTCTTCTTTTTCTCCATATATTAAAATAATATATGGGGGGTTATGAGATTCAGTAATTATGGATGGATGGATGGTTGCGGAAGTAGAAAGTAGAAATTATAAGCACGATAGAAAAGTTTTAGACAATGGGGGGGACTATTGTCTTTGTATAAATAGAAAGTTGTTGAATTATGGGATGAGATTAATTTAAATATAAAACTATGGCAACATCATATTATATTATATTATATTATAATTTAAATTAAATTAAATTAAATTACAACATCTTATTTTTTTTTGCTGTGTTTATCTTTCTTCTTTTTTTTTTCTCTTGATAAATTACGTCATATTTATTTCCTTATCTTTTTTGCAACCACATACATATCACATTTAGTATCAACAGATTTCTTAAACCAATTACTACATTATAAACTTATATTGTAAATATATATATGTGATATCTATTGCTCTATAAAAACTCCTTACATATATATAAACTCATTGAAAATCATCTCACTAGTTTAGTCTAATTTAGTTTATTCAGCTACGTTACGTTACGTTACCCCTAAAAAAACTATGTTCAAAACCATAAAAATTTTTAAATTTAAAATTTAAATTTAAAACAATTACAAATAAAAAAAAGCAAACAAATTATGTATAACCCCCTGTAAAACAAAAAATCAAAATGTAAATGTAATTAACAAAATCATTTTCACATATTTATATACTTGATTATTAATTATTTTTATTTTTTTCTCCAGAATTTTAATGAAGAACTATGATTACCATTTTCATTAGCATTATTATTATTATTATTATTATTACTATTATTATTTAAATTATTATTATTACTCTTATCAATCATTGGAATTGGACTTGGATTTAAAGAATGTAATTCATCAATATCTATAATTGAATTACTATTTGAATTTGTCATTGGTGAATTTATACCACTTGTTGTAGTTGATGCAATTATACCACTACCCATATTTGATTTATAATTATTATATACATGATGATTATTATTAGTAGTAGTATTAGTATTAGTATTAGTATTATTAACATTAACATTATTATTAGTAGTGGTATTTGGTTTACGTGAAGATGATGTTGTTGATGATGTTGTTGATTTAGTACCTCCATTACTAAGACTATTACCAAATAAATTATTAGGATTAGTATTAGAAGTACTATTTGATCTTGGTGATGATGCTGATGATAAAACTTCATTATTACCATTATTACCATTAACAACAGCATTAGCATTTGATCCCAATTTTAAATGTCCTAAAATATTTGAAATTGATGAAGTAGCTGATGTAGATAATAAAGTTGGTGAATTATATGATGAATCAATTGGACTATTAGTAGTATTTGAATATTCATTACTATTATTTGTAAATAATTTATTTCTTTTTGGAAAACTTGATAATTTACTTAAAAATGAACTACCATTTTCTTCCAAAGTATCTGATATTGGTGATATAATTGGTGATATAGTTGATGATAAAAGTCCTTTTCTATGATTATGATTATGATTATATGAATTTGTATTACCACCATTATTATTATCACCATCATTAATAATATGTTTATTATTATTATTAACATTGGTATTAATTTTAATATTACCATTTTTTTGAACATTATTATTACCATTTGGTATATTTATACTTTTTGGAATATTATCATCAATTATATGATTATGATTATGATTATGAGTATCACTTAAACTTTGACTATGAGGTGTATGATGAATATGAACATAATAATTTGATCTATAATTATCTTCACTATGAGATCTAATTGAATTTGGACTCTTTAATTCTTTTCTAAATTGACTTACAAATTCACAATAACCATTTTCTTTCAACATTCTTAAAACTTCATTTTTTGTTTTAATTAAAATATTTGGATTATGTAATCTATTAATTGAAGATTCTTGAACAATTTCTTTAAATAATTTTTGTGATATATTAATTTGATTTTTTGAATCATATTTAATATAATTATTCATTATATAATTCCAATTTGAATTTAAAAATTGATAATCTTCATCATTTAATTCTTGTATAAATAATTCTTCATCTTCTTCTTCACCTTTAGTCGTTATATCTTCTTCACAGTCCTCTTCATCATCATCGTCATCATCTTCATTATCAATTTGTTTAGATTTAAAATTATCCCATATATGATCATTCATATCATGAATTTGTTGATCATTATCTAAATCATCAATAGTTGAAACAAAAGCATTTGAAGGATCTAAATCATAAGAACTAACTTTTTTAATTAATGAATCAAATGATGTTGTTGAAGATAAACTACAACAATTATTATTATTATTATTATTATTATGATTAGTTAATCCAGGACTTGGAGTATTATTTAATCTTGATTTTGATAACATATATTTATTAGCAGCATTAGTTGTATTTGATGGAAAAAATTTTAAATTATAAAAATATTCATATTTATAAATATCAATTAAAAAATTTAAATTTTCTTCACAATGTAATTTAATTAAAAATTCAGTAAATTTATCAACTAAATTATTTTTACAATTATCATCATCCAATTTATTTATAGATTTTAAGAAACAATAATTAACCAATTCATCTAAAGGAGGTATAATACATGAAGAATTTGTTAATGAATTAGGAGTTGTAGTTGTAGTTGTAGAAGTTGATATTGAAGTTGATATTGAAGATGAACCAATAAAATTATTTTGATTATTACTTTGATGATTACTATTAATAGTTGTAGTTGGTTGATAATTATTTATTGTTTCATCTAAAGATTTAAAATTTATTGATTTAGTTGGTATTGGATTAATAGTATTTGGAGGTGATATTGGTGAAGTTGGAAATATAGGTGAAGATATACTATTATTATTATTGTTGTTGTTGTTGTTATTGTTATTTATTGTATTATTATTAATATTATCTTTATTATGTTTGTTTATAGTAGTAGTATCATTATCATTGGGTATAACATTATTAAATGAAGTTGGAGTAGTTGTAGTTGACGGTGGAGGTTGTTTTAACTCTGTCATACTACTCTACTCTAAATATTTTATGTAATCCCTTATGTATGTATATATATATTATAGTATATGTTAATTAGTTTTTTTTTAAATTTATTCTCGGAGTAGATTATTAGTTATAATGAATGGATTCATATATATATATATATATTATTATAAATAGAACGAGATATAATAGTTATAAACTAATAAGATACAACTAGAATATATTATATTCAATAATAATAATAATAAAAATAAACGGGGTCTTTTAGTATTAGTTTTAGTTTTAGTTCTAATAAAAATTTGTGGCAACCCTTTTGGTATATATATATATAAAATATAACTTAAGGAAAGTCTAATCAAAATCTATTATATTGTATGGGTCTATGTAATATATATAAGATGATTTATTGAAAAAATCAAGTTATATAAATCTGGATAGATGAATAGATGATGGAAGTAAGTAAGTAAATGAAAGTGGTTGGAATAAGTAGTAGTATATATATATATCTTATAAATATAAATTGGTATTGGTAAAAAAAAATTAAAAAATTTAGAGAAAAAAAAAAAAAATAAAAAATTTGGAAATAAAAATGAAAAAAAGAAAAGAGAGAGAAAAGAAAACTCAAAAGTTAAAAGTTAAAAGTTAAACAGGTTAAATTTTAACTAACTAATTAAATAATAGAAAAAAAGAAATTTTAAGAAAATACCGAACTTCAATTTTTAATCAATAAAAAACCGAATTTACTTTTTACTTTCACTTCAATAGAAAACACAAAATTTTAGTTTAGTAATACTTTTCATTAAATTTCTAATCATTTATTAATATCTATTTCTATTTCTATTCGGATAAATTAGTAAATGGAGTAGGAAACTGTAGGAATAAGTAGGAAAAACGTTTCAACTACTCTCTACTACTTTTGTACGATTTTAAACCCATCAACGTTTTTTTTTTTTACAATAGTAATAACCACTGGAATTATTGTTTCATAATTTTAAGTGTAGTGCCACTTTTAATTTTAGTTTTAATTTAATTTACTTGCTATCTACCTATTATTACAATATATTTAAAAAAGTTAAAATGGATCAATCAAGAAAAACACAAGAGATATGGTATCATATAATATAATATAATATAGTGGTACAACTACGTAATTGTAAGTATATTATAAGTATATTATTATATAGCCAAGTAAAAATATAATAGAAAAAAAAACCGTTTTTTTTTTTTAGTTTATTTTTTTATTTTTTATTTTTTATTTTTTCTTCTCTAACGTCATCTACTACTAACAAAAAGACCCCCCCTTCCCTTCCCTTTGTTTGAAGTGCATCCTTACATCAATACTTAACCATGCTTCTAGAAACTATGTCGCACAAAACGAACCAAAAGATGATGAGGAAATTTGATGATATCTTATGTGTAACTATATGCAGGATACATACTACATACATACATACATACATAGTTTAACAGATACTTCTACTATTATATTACTATTATTATATTATCTGCCCTTACACTACTTTCCTAATTAAGATCGTCAAAGATTATGTATTATGTATTATATTATCATATTATTCTATTATTCTATTATTCTATTATTCTATTATTCTATTATTCTATTTATATATATTATAATATCAGATCATATTATATTATTCATTATTACTATTATTACTACCACTTTTCTTTTTTCTTAAATAATTGAATGTTTTTTATATCATTTATTTATAATATAACTCTTTCCAACTTAAAATAAATATCTCAACTCTATTCTACTACTTTTAACTTTTCACTTCTTGACTGACTACCCCCAACTTACCGGTTTGCCGCTAACCCCCCAAAAATAACAAAACAAAACAAAACAAAACAGTACAAAATAAAAAAAATAAAAAAAATAATGCGAAGTTGAAGCATGTAATCGTATGGTCGCTCGCCCCAGTAACCACGACTACCACCAAAAAATACAAACCAAAACGGTAACAAAAAGTGAGAATGGTATGTTTCAGGTCGAATATCAAATTTTTTTCATTTTCTTTATTTTGATTTTACGTTTTTCGCATGTTTCCGCTAAATAAAATAAATAGAAGAAATAAAAAATTTTTATTATATGATGATGATTAGCGGACGCCTGTAGAATCTTTATTGTTATATTATATTATATTACATTAATTAATTGTAATTAATTGGAACTTGACTCTGATTTAAAGAAGAGAGATAGATAGATAGAATCGTTCTATACATCTTACTTACTTACTTACTTGATTCTATTGCATTGTATTGTATTGTATTGTATTTTATTTCTTCTATTCTTGCTCTCTTTTCTTTTTTTTGATTTTAAATAAATACTACCTCGAAAATAATTTTATTTTAGCAGTTCAACTGAATTTAATTGAATTTAATTGAATTTAATTTGAACCCTTTAATCAACTAAAACTAAAAAAAAAAGTAACGAAAAGAAAAGAACAAAACAAAACAAATAAAAAGCAACAAGCAACAAGCAACAACAGTTTAAACTAAATAGGTAATGTATCTAAAATTTTAAATTTTACATTTAGCTTTTAAAACTTAAGTTTTATTTTAGTTTATTTTATTTTATTTATAACGAGATATTTAAATATTACAACATTACATCATATTAAATCATCCATCAATAGTCACCGTTTTTATTTTTCTTTCTATACATATACATATATATGTTTATAGATATATATATAGTCAGTTGGTAACTAAGCGAGTTCTTCCCCTCTGATAAATGATATCATTACTTTTGACATATATTAAAGTTAATTAACACGTTATCTTTCGTTCCTTTTCTTTTCTTTTGTTTGTTGTAGATCGGTTAATAATATTAAAAGTATATTTTTTTTTTTTTAATAATTTTTATCTATTTTTCAACTAATTTTTTAATAAATAATTACAAACAATAAAATCACTTTAGTTTTCGTTAATTATACCGTTAATTTATTATATTAATTAATACATTACATTAGATATATAGAAATTAGAGGATTTATTCAGTAATTTATCTCTTCAAAATTTTTTAATATATTTTGTTAAGATAAAAAATGATACAAGAAAAGAAGAGAGAATTTAACATACAATACCATACCATATACAATACATAGATAGAAAAAAAGCAAATGGGGAAATGACCGTTTCATATTTTTATTTTTAGATTCTTATTATTATGGGGATGAGAACTTTTAGTGAAACAAACAAACAAAGAAGTCATCAATACTTCTGAAAACTGCTGATTAGATGATTAGATATTTGATGTATAGATAGATAGATAGTCTATGCATATTATATTGTGTCAATAGTTTTTTATTACCGTTATCATTTAAATTTAATTTTTGTCTGATTTTAAGTATCTCTTTTTCTTTTTCTTTAAAATCTTAAAATTAAATTAAATTGTATAATTGTTAAGTTCTCTTAATCTTATCTTTTATCTTTTATCTTTTAAGTTTTGATTTTTCTTTCTTTGTTTCTCCAAGATTCCTAATTTTTTAATAGATCGTAAATTTTTTTTATTTTTTAATTTTTGAATTTTTTATTTTAATTAATTGCAACATATCTACATAGTTAATAAAAATTTATAAATAACAGAATAACATAAATGGGATAAGAATAGTAGAAATATAATATAATATAATTGCTTCTTAACTACCCAACTTTCTTTTTGTCAATTTGTTTCATTAATGTTGTAAAGATCAACTTAGTTGGGGTTGGGGTTGGGGATGGATGGTTGTCTAGTGAAAATTTCTATTACCAGTATTATCTGTTTTCAAGTCTATTTTTTTTTTTTTTTTTTTTTTTTTTTTTTTTTTTTTTTTTTTTTTTTTTTCTTTTCTTTTCTTTTCTTCTATTGCCATTCATCTTCTTCTACAATCAATCACATAATAATCGAATTGATATATATATATATGGTTTATAATTAATAATACAACAATTGGTTATAATCAAATTTATTACTCGAATCAAAAAAAATCCAAAAAAGGTAAACAGAAGAAAAAAAAAAATAAATAAAAAAATTCATTTCATACATCGAAAATATATCCAAATACAACCTACTTATATGTCACCAATTCCACCATCATCATCTAAACAAACAATACCTTCTTCAGAAAATATATCGTTACTACATCCAAAAGTTATATTATTATCAACAGGTATAACAACTTCATTAATTTTTTCATATAGATTTTATAGACGATATCTTAAAAGAATTAAAACATATTTAGATATAACACCAAGAATATTAGATAATCAACAAAAATTATATGGATATGTAACAAGAGTTGGAGATGGAGATAATTTCCGATTTTATCATACACCAGGAGGATTATTAATGGGATGGAAATGGATTAGAAAAATTCCTTCAACAAGAAATTTATTAAAAGATGAAACTTTAATGATTAGATTATGTGGAATTGATGCACCTGAATGTTCACATTTTGGTAAACCAAGTCAACCATTTAGTGAAGAAGCTTTAAATTGGTTAAAAAATTATATAGAATTTAAATTTGTTACAATAACTCCTTATTCAATAGATCAATATAAAAGAATTGTTGCAAGAGGTCAAATTTGGAAATGGAATGGTAAAAAAGATATTAGTGCTGAAATGTTAAAAATTGGTTATGCAATTGTTTATGAAAGTAAATCAAGTGCTGAATTTGGTAATAATGAAAATTGGTATAGATCAATTGAATCAAGATCAAAATCTTTAAAAAAAGGTGTTTGGTCATTAGGTAAAAAATTAACAACACCTGGTGAATATAAAAAACTTCATAGGGGAGAATAAAACAAAAACAAAAACAAAAACAAAAAATGTATATATATATTTATATTTATATTTATATTTATCTAAGTATCTATTATTTTAATAATTCAGCAACTGAATTAATTAATTCTTCAACATTTTCTTGAGTATTAGCTTCTGCATAAATTCTAACAGCATCTTCAGTACCAGAAGCTCTTACAAAAGATCTACCTTGAGGATATTTTTTAACTAATAAATCAATTTTATCTTGAATACCTTTTGGTTCAATTAAAGTTCTTTCAGCATTTGTAGTTTTAAATATAGTTCTATCAGGTACTATAACTTTAATTAATTTATTTGGTAAATCAATATATTCATTATTCCATTGATTTGGATTCATATTTAAATATTTTAATATAATCAATACAACTAATAAATCACTAATTGCATCACCAACAGTTTGATTAATTAATTGACTAAAATTTTTTAAAATTTCAATTGAATTTTTTTCTTCATTTGTTTTTGGTTTATAATTAAAAATTTTTTTTTCAATTTCTGGTTTAAAAATTACTGTACCATGACCATTAGCTTCAAAATAAATTCCAATATCAAATTCTTTTTCTGCTTTATGATGTAAATATTTAACACCTGTTGGTGTACAACATATAGGTAAATTTAAATTTTCATTTAAATATTTAGTTGATGAACCATTTGCATAAGCAGTTTGAACAATACCAATTTTTATATTTAAATCTAAATTTTTTAAAATTGTTTTTAAAAATAATCCAATTAAACTTGATAATTTATCACCATCTAATAAATGGAAACCATTTTTTTCATAATAACAAATTAATCTATCTGCATCACCATCAAATGATGCATATAATTGATTTTCTTTTGATGATTCTAAATTATTTGGAAATTTTTGATTTGTTTTAACATAATCTGCTCCACATTCAAAATTTAATTTATTTGGTTCTTGATAAGAATCATTTATTGAAATAAAAGAAATTTCATTAAATAAATAATTATTAAATAAATTTTTAATTTTAGGTGCACCAATTCCATTAGCTGAATCAATTATAATTTCAATTTTATCTTTATTATTATTATTACATAATTCAAATATATTTTTAAATGAATTTGTTAATTTTTTATAATAACCAATTTCATTAGGTTCACCAAATTTTGAATCATTTAAACATCTTGTTAAATAATGTAATTGAGGTGTTGTTAATAATTCAAAATTTTGAAAATTTGTATTTGGTATAGATTTAAAACCATCAATTGTTGAATCACTTAATTTTGGACTTGAATCTCTTGAATCTCTACCAATAATAACATTAGATTCAATTTCTAAATTAATTCCTAAATCTTTAATTAATTGATTAATTTTATTTAATAATTTTGAAGGTTCTGTATTAGCTAATTCAGTTGCATATATTTCCCATGAACTTTCTAACATACTACCTAATGGATCAACTATTTTAACTCCATTATCTTGAGGAGGATTATGTGATGCAGTAATCATAACTCCAATAGTTTTTCCACCTAAAAATTTAGATCTTAAACTTGATAATATACCAACTGTATAATTTACATAATCTAAATTGGTTGAAATTGTACGAAAACCTGCTGTTCCATAAGTTGTTATAATACCTTCTGGTTTAGGATGTTTTTTTAAATATTCATCTAATTGAATATCAATTGACATAGTTAAATTGTTGAGTTTCTATATTAAAAAATTTGTTTATTTTATTTTATTTTTTTTTTTTTTTTTCAGATTTTAATGTAACATTATTGTTTGTTTTGTTTTATTCGTTCGATTTTCTCGATTTGGATCTGAACTAAAAATAGACCATATAAAAGCTACATTTGTTTTAGGTTCTTTAGGTATTACTGTATTTAATTTAGCTTTTGGTCAAGCTGTTTTAGTTATTATATTTTTTAGTGCTTTAGGTGCTTTTAGTGTTGCATTTTTTTCATGTTTTGGTCCAAAATCTGGTTTAAGACAAATGATTTTATCTAAATTTTTAATTGGT
>JAKTXL010000145.1:0-32934 GCA_030582535.1 Insectozyma bohioensis | reverse complement strand
AAAAAAAAAAAAAAATTTAGGTGTAAAAAATATTTTTTGGTATGGACAATAACAAAAAATTGGCCTTACAAAAAATTTATACACCGTTTTATTTATTTTTTGCAACTTTTTTTTTTCAATACCACAAACAATTCATTCTTTATCAATCATTAATTAATTATACTTCAAATATTATTCAATTTATAAACAAGTCTTAATATGAAATAATGATTTTGAGTTCTAGTTATAAACAAGTCTTAATATGAAATAATGATTTTGATAAAAACATTTAAATCTTTTTAGATATTCCCAAGTTTTAATTCGATTATTTATTTATGTTAAAAGCAGGTATTTTGATAATTTATTTACTTATAGAGATTATATACTTTAATTCCACGTCCGTGTAGATCTCTATACGATCTCTACATGAGCATCAAAAGGGTTATTAACTCGGCCATCATTTAATGGTGGTTAATAAAGACCCGATTTAGCTCACAAATACAATTGAGCCTTGTTTCAATATGGAAACAGGGCCTTGTTTTGTGAAGCTAGTAAAATCGGGAAAAACGAAATGAGCCCGACCCCGTTTCGTTCATTTTTTAAAAATTTCAAAAAGTCAGAAAAAATGGACCTCGTTAAAATGGCCTAATTCTGTGTTTATTGGATACTCCTGGAGTTTCTCTTTCCAAATAAGTATTTAAAAGGGTATGTTGTCATACAAAAATTCAATTTTTTTTTGTTTTGAAAAAATATATATATAGAAGATATACATGGTTACATAAATTTTGTATTTTTGGACAATAAATAATAGAATAAATTAATTTGATTCATAATAATTGATATATAGATTATATATCACATATGTACTATATAAAAGAAAACTATTTACATTTTTTATAATAAATAACAGAAGCATCATTTCCTGCAACTATAACTTGATCAATAATATTATTATTACCCAATTTATATTCACTTAATAATACTAATCTTTTACTATTAGTATCATTTAAATTTTTAATAATTTTAATTTTATTAGATTTATCTTCTGGTTCAATTAATTTTGGTAATTTAATTGGCCTACTTGATTTAATTTTTTTACCATTACCAAATTGACCATTATCATTTTCTCCAACGGCATAAACATCTTTATTTTGACCAATATTATTTAATGTAATAAATAAATGTTTATTACCAACATTAATATCTTTAATATTAATATTAACTACTTTATTTTCAATTTCATCATATTCTTGTAAATTATTTAATGATTTAATAATTTCTGGCCAATGTGAAACATGTAAATATTTTCCACCTCCTAATTGACCATTTAATCCATTACCAAAACTTAATATTATATCTTGATCATTAATATTAATTAAAATATATGATGATTCTTTACCAGTTAAAACTTTTTTAACATCAACAATTCTGGCACCCTTTGTTTGTTTAATAACATTTCTACAAATTCTTAATAAATCATCTTTATTAAAAACTGATTTTGGAATTGGTTGATATGCTATAGTATTAATTTCTCCACATTGACCAAATGAATTATCACCCCATGTCCAAATATTACCTTGTACATCAGATATAATATTAAAATATTCACCACTTGATATAGAATTAAATTTTCTTGGTGTAATAACTTTATTATTATTATTATCATTAATCAATTCATTATTTAATAAAGTTATATCAATTGGAATATTTATTGGAACTTTCTTATCCTTATCAAATGGTGAAAAATTTGGTCCATATTGACCTCGATTATCTGGATTTGAACTTGAATTAATTATTAATACTTGACCTTTTTTAGTTAATAATAAAACATGATTTAAACCAGATGATATTTGTTTAATATTAGAAACATCTAATTTATTATAATTTTGAACTTTCAATAAACCAAACCAATTTCTTCTTGATAATGGATTAAAATCAACAATAGATTTATTATTTCTTGGAATATATATAATTTCTCCTTTATTAGTTAAAAAATAAAAAAAATCTTTAGTTGGTGAAACTTTATCAATATTAAATGGTAAATCAATTAATTTTGGTTCTTTTTTAGATTTTTTCCATTCATAAACTTTACCATCATCAGTTATTGCAATAATTAAATTTTTTTCAACATAAACATCTTTAAATAACATATTATTAAAAAATGGAATTCTAATAGGAATTTTCATATCATTATTACCAAAATAATATAATCCAGAAATTTGTTTTGAATCTTCTAAATTTAATAAATTTTCATCATTTAATTCTTTTGATAATTTATCTAAAAAATATTGATTTTCTTTAATATTTTTTTCATTTAAATTTTCTGCAACATCTTTTAAATCTGAAAATGTATAATTCATCATTAAACGTTTTTTTAAATATTCATAATTCATAAATAATTGATGTACTGAAATTACACCAACTAATAAAACTAAACCCAAGGCAGAACCTCTAAATTTTTCATAAAATTCATGCCTTGATCTTTGTTTTTGTTGATTTTTATCAAATTCTTGATGTAATTTAAACATTTGTTCTTTATATTCTGGGGTACCTGGTTTTAAATCTTTTAAACTTGGATCATTTTCTAAAATTTCATTAATATCAATAATATCTTCATTTTGAGGTCTAACTACTCGTTCCGGTCTTTCAGGATTTATTTTATCATCTAAGTCTTTTAATGAATCAAAATTATAACCATAAGTATATGTTTTTTTATTTTTATTGAAGTCTTCAATATTTGAATATTTATTATTATATTTAATAGTTGTTGCATCATCATCAGCAACTTCATCCTTATCCTTAATTTTTTTATCAGTTGTTTTCTTATTATTACTTGAATTAAAACGAACTAAGGTTCGACCAGATGATTGAAAAAGCTTCCTTGACGTTCTCCTTGAAATCAATGAAATCATTGTTTAATATGAATAGGTTTATTTTTTTTAAACAAGGAGATGTTGTCTGAATTTAATTTTTAAAAAAAAAAAAAAAAAAAAAAGTAAGTAGCAAAGAATCTTCTTTTATTTGCTGTATCACTTACTATAATAATGATTAGACCATATATTATCAATCCTATATTCATCAAGGCATATACCACTCCATCATCAATACTAATATATCGTAATTTATCATCAATTACAAAATTTGATACTAGGAAATTTGTTCAAACATTACGAGAAAAAGGAGGATTTACAGAAATTGAAGCAGAAGCAGCAGTTAGCGTTGTTAATCAAGCAATAAATGATGGTATTTATTCAATTACTAATAATTTAGTTACAAAAGAAACATTATCATCAATAGCGTATCAACAAAAAGTTGATTTTGCTAAATTAAAAGGTGAATTACAAACTTTAGATAAATCAGAAGTTACAAATTTAAAAAAAGAACAAGAAAGATTAAGAACAGATTTAACAAATTTAAAAAATCGTTTAAAAGAAGAAATTACTAAAAATCAAGCTAGTGTTAGATTAGATTTAAATTTAGAAAAAGGTAGAATTAGAGAAGAAAGTTCTGTTCATGAATCAAAAATTGAAGATACTTATAGTAGAATTGATGAAGAAGTTGCTAATATGCAAATGCAAATTAAATCTGTTAAAACTCAAGTTTTACAATGGTTAATGGGGGTAAGTACTGGTTTGTTGGCATTATTATTTACATTTACCAGATTTTTCTTGTAAACCAAACAGAAAAGAAAACGTTTATATCTATTTAATGAATAAATGAATGAAAAAAGAGAAAAAAAACATTAGAATTTTCCATATTTCTCTATTTCTATTGAATATGTATTAATTAATTCTTGTATACGTATCTCTATTTATTTGAAACTTTGATTATTTATTTATATAGTCACGGTAAAGAGAAGAAAAAAAAAATAACACCAAATCAAATCAACAACAACAACAACAACAACAACAACAAAATATATTGTTAATCACTATATACATATTCAATGAATTCAATATATAATCATGGGTTGAAACAAACTCAAACAATAACTAAAGATTTAACAGAATTTGAAAAAAAATTATCAACATCACCATTATCATTACAAGGAGCTATAACAACATCAATAACAGCATTTAAGAAAACAATTAAAGAATATTCTGATTTATTAGAAAAAAATATTAATGATTCATCATATACAAAACATGAAAATCGATTAAATAAATTTAATCAAGATTTAATTGAATTTAATTCAAAATTTGAATCTTTAAAAAAACAACGAGATACTTTAGTTCAAGAAAATAATAAACAAGAATTATTAGGTAGAAGAAGAAATATAGATAGTAATAATAATGGTAATGGTAATATACCTACTGAAAATCCATATGATCCATCATCTTCATCGACTGCTCAACAACAAGAAACAATGTCATATAGAGAAGGTTTATATCATGAAAAAAATTCATTAGAAAGAGGTTCAGAACAATTGGATAGAATTTTAGAAATGGGTCAACAAGCATTTGAAGATATTGTTGAACAAAATGAAATATTAAGACAAATTCAAACTAAATTTGAACAAAGTTTACTTACTTTGGGAGTTAGTCAAGGTACTATAAGGAGCGTTGAACGAAGAGCAAAACAAGATAAATGGTTATTTTGGTTTAGTGTTGTATTAATGTTGGTTATATTTTATTATATAGTTAAGTTTTTTAGATGATTAAATAAATAATTTTTAATTTATAAATGTTAATCTATTCTATTATAAAAAAAACACTATGCATTTTATATATATATAAAAATATATGTATGTACAAATTTATAAACCCTGAACAAAATTTTATATATAAATTTCAAAAACTAATAATAAAATAATAATAACAATGAAAAAATAAAAAATCTCTATAACTTCCATTTCATGAATCAAAAACTCCATAAATATTTATAATTTTATTTTTTTTTTATTGGTTATCTCTATTTAACCAAAATTCTTTATTTTGCTGAATAATTTCGCAAGTATATTTCAATTGTGGGAATAAAGCAACAATATTATTAAATAAATTTTCAGCAAATGTATTAATAAAAAAAATTTGACCTTTATGTAAATTTGGTTGTAAATCTAAAATTTCTTGTAAATTATTAGGTACATGATTATAAATTAAATCTTTTGTAAAATTAATTTGTTTTTGTTCATTTATATATGAATCTAAGATTCCAACTTCATCAAATTCTCTAGTTAATACCATTGCCCATTGAGCAGAAACTCTTAATGGACGAGTCACGTTTGAAATATCAGCACATTTAATTAATAATGCAGTAATCAATTTAACTTTATTATCATTATTGAAACCTTCATCATAAGTAGTGAAATTTTTTAATCTATGGATATATTCAAAATGTTCACCCATATCAGTTGCCAATATTGATGAAATTATCAAGTCTCTTACTGTTAATTGTGATTCTTCATCAATTTTTGTAGTTAATAAATTTGGCCAACATATTCTTAAGACTTTATTAATGAATACTGATGCATGATAAGATTCTAATACTGATCTATCATTATATAATAATGAAATTGGTGAATTATTTTTAATCATAAATGCATTAGTTGTACCTGGATGACCAACATCATGACCTAAAGCAGCTACCAATAATCCCAAGGTTTGTAGTGAATTTAAATGTGGTTCTGTTTTAGTTTTTGCAATAATTTCAATTAACTCAGTATCTTCACATTCTTCACTAGTTGGACTATATTGTTTGAATTTGGTTATACAATTTAATCTTGTTAAAAAATGAAAACATGCTTGTAAAACATCAACTGCATGACGGAAATTATGAAAAGGGTTACCAACTTTATAAGTATCTCTAACCATAAAAATAAAAGCTAATAATTCATTTGAATTTGGAATAGTTAAATTAGATTCTTCTTTTTCAACTTGCTTTAAGGCATAATTAATCATCAAATAAACACAATAAACTAAATCATCATTTGATAATTCATGAGCTGGAAATTCCCAATTTCCAACAGCAAAACATAATTCTGATAAATGGTTTGGTGATGATTTAGATAATAAATCTACGAAATTAATTTCTTCAATGATTAAATTTTTTAAAAATATCAATTGTTCTGTGGCAATTTCTGTTCTTGAACTATTTGAATTCAATATTTGAGTCATGGTACATACATGACCTCTATTTTTACAACCATTTAATTCTTCATATTCATCAATATAATTTTCTTTAGTTGTTCCAGTCCAAGTTCCTACTCGAGATATTCTATTGCTTATGATATTACGAATTTCATCAATTTGATCATTTAATATTTTCAAATCAATAGATTCATTCGTTATGATTATATTTAAATGACCAAAAAAATACTTTATTAATAATCTTTTATCTTTAAATGACAAAGTCTCTAGTTGTGAGTTTGATTTTTTATGTTTTGACGGTATTATTATTACTATTGGTACATTTGAATCATATTCACTATTCCCTTTCTTAAATAAATAAATTATTAAATCTCGAAAATTAACAAAATGTTCTTGTATAGTACAGTTAAGTATTTCAGGTATTTGATTTATTAGTGATAATACTTCAACCATTTTTTGATGTGTGAAATAAATATGAAAAATTTAGATGTTTCTAATAGTATATATATATAAGCCGTATTGATATTAAATTAATTTCTTTTTGTTTTTATTTTATTTTATTTTTTTCTTTTCAAAAAAAAAAAATTGTAAAAAGAAATAATGTTTTTCTAAAATAATGCAGATGGATTTAATGAAAAAAAAAAACCTAAGATGATTTCCAAAGTTTTGGGTGAATATTTGCAAGGTTTTTCTAATAAAAAAGTTTGCAAATGTGTAATGATATTATATGAATGAATGTAGTGTCTAATGTCTATTATGATGAATCTTTATATGCAAAAAAAACTATCTTTTTGATAATTTATACTATTCGGAATAAATATTGGGAAAAGGTAAAAGGCAAAATAAACAATTAGATGATTTCAACCAAAAATTTTAAATAACCTTTATTGATAATATTATTTTGTATTAAAATTTCTTGGTCTTAATAAACCCAGGTTTATATAATAAATCCTCTTGTATGAAGGTGTGAGATGAGATGCAACAAAAAAAAATAAAATAAACGTTTGGCAGAATTTTTCTTTCTTTTTTTTTCGACTTCTACTTCTTTTGCTTTTGCTTCGACTTCTTCTTCCAAAAAAGAACAATGAAAATTTCTTCCTTCTATTCTATACTATAATTACAGTAGTACAATTATAATATATTTGATTTCGAATTTTTCCAGTTAAGTAAAATTTGAAACTTGGGGCAAGGCAATTTTCAATATTAGAATTTTCTTCCCTTTAAGACTAGAAAATTTAAAATAATGAATTCTTTGAAACTGAATTTTATTTTAATTATAAATTCAAATATAATATTCGATTGATCTTTTTATATATCTTCCTTTTATTTTTTATCAAAAAATATTATCAACAAAATAATTAATATGAGCAAACTAAAGAAAAAAAAAAAACTGACCAAATCACCTAATTTTTTTGATAATTAATTTTTTTAATGTTGACTCTGTGAACGAATTATATTATTCTTTTTTATGGTAGTAAAGTAATAGTGATGATGTAGGATGACCAAATTTGTTGTATTTATATGATGTGAGAATAATAAATTATTATAGTTATTATTATTATTATTATTATTATTATTATTATTAATAACTTCAATAACTAAATGTAGGTTTTTTTTTATGCAGGGGTTGTTAATCTATTATCACAATATATATAATTTTGATTCAAGAATTAATTTCAAACTGAATAAAAGTATAATGCTAAAATTTAATCGAAGTTTCAATATTTTCAAATAATTTTCAACAATTTCAACAATTTCTATATTGTAGTATGATGAAATAAATTGTTACTGCGGTTAACTTTTTTGAAAAATCAAAATCAATAATATAGATAATAAACTTTGAATATAAACTTTTGTAAGAAACTTTATTTGAATAATCGATTAAAATTTAAACAAAAGAACGGGGAAGGTAATGTTTCAAGTTAAATAATCCACTCTTTTTATTAGTTAAATATTTCTTATTATTTTTTATTCTTTTATTCTTTTATTCTTTTCTTTTTTAACTTAATGGAAAAATTAAATTGATGATGAAAAAAAAAAAAGAATTATTTAAAGTTACAATTGTGTTTTGATATTTATATATGTATATATACAATCCCACTTACAATTGATCTCTTATCTATTCCAATTGTTAAATTAAATTTGGTTTTTATTTAAAATTGGTGAAAAAAAAAAGTATGGAGAATCCCAGACAAACAAACGAACCCACACTAAAACACACAACAATCAATTATTATTATGACACAGTTTTTTTTTTGTTTTGGTGTTGTAAAGTGTATTTTATTTTTCCAATTGATTTAATCTTCGGAAGGGGAATTCCTTTTTTGATAAACAAGTAAAATAAAATAAAATAAAATCAATTATTGGATTGGAAAGATATTATTCGTTGGTTGAATATAAAATCTTTATTGAATTGATTGAATTATTCCAACAATGATAAATTAATGAATCAAAGATGGAAAGAAAAGAAAAAGAAGTATTAAAAATATAATTTATAAAAATATAAAATATAAAATAAAATATAAATTATCTTAGCAAAGAAACTCAAAAAAAACTTTTGGTGGAGGAGAGAGAAAGCTAAAAAAAGAGAAAGAAAGTGAGAGGGACAACCCAAAAGAAAAACTTAAATTTCAGGTTGTGCACTTACCAAAAAAACCGTTGAATTTAAATTTCTTTTTCTTAATTTTTATTTTTTTACTCCAATTTTGTGATCACAAAATAAAATAAAATAAAAAGTGTGAACAATTAACAACTTTAATTAAATAAATAAATTTCATGTTTAAAATCAAAAAAACTGATATCAAAATCTTACTAGTCGAAATTCGACTATTCGACTATTCGGTTGAAAAAGAAATTAAAGGAAAAGGGAAAAGGTTAGCCTTACTTTTGTTCTGTTTTTTTTTTTTCGATTTTTGACAGCAACTTACTAACACACCACAACTTGTAAGATATTCAAATTGTTTAAAATTATACATACTTTGAGCATTCTTGCAATAAAAAGAAACACCCAACTTATATTTTATTTCTTATTCTTATTCATTGAATTTGTGAATTTATTAGATAATTTTTTTATCATTTGATGAATTTCAATTTTGTCATTTTTTCGAGGAAATCTCCATTAAACTTTTCTATATTTTTTCTTTTTCTTTACTTTTGAATAGTTACGTCATACGGGGTAGAAAGAAAGAGCGAACGAATTATAGATAACAAACATACATAACATACATAACATACATAACATACATATGTTTATTTATATGTATAACCCAATCTAACCAAATCTGGATAATTTCATTATAAAAGAAATTATATACACAAAGGAAAGTACGGGCTATGGAATTGTATTCAAAATCACAATTATAATATCATTATTTATAATTATTAATTTTCTACTATAATTTTTATTTATCACATTTTACATTTTACCTTGAACTATTACATCATTACTATTATTATTGTCATATAAAACATATATACATATATATCTAACTACACTAAAAAATCAAAAAAAAAGATTAAAGAATACTTTTATGTGATTGAGCCATAGAAGTAATTGGTTCTAAATCAACTCTTCCATTTTCATTTTCATTTTCTTTATATTCTAAATTATTCCATTCTTCTTCATGTTGATTATAATGTCTATAAATAAACCAAAATAAGAAACCAGCAACAAAACATGCACAGGCTAAACCGGTAAATAACCATACCATTTTTGGATCATATGAAGTTGCACTAATACCAATACCGATAATTGAACCAAAAGCATTTGTAAATAAAAATAAAGACATTATAAAACTTTTCATAGAAACTGGAGCTTTTGTATATGCATATTCTAAACCAGTGATACTTGCAAAAATTTCAGAAATGGATATAAGACAATATGCAGGAATTTGGATACTATAATAATAAAATGTTAGTATAATTTTTTTTAATGATACAAATTAAAAAAAAGAAATTTTCTGTTGCACCAAATTTTATTTTTCCGAATATAATTTTGATAAATTACAACCTAAGATTGTTGCAACAAAATAAATTTCTTCTTAATTGATGATGAACTTTTTTTTTAAATAATACATACGCAACATGGATATCATTACCATTTGGACAAGATCTTGGAGAATATCCACAAGGTCCAGCTTGATATATATAATGTTGTAAAACTGCAGCATAAACCATAGCAGCAGTTCCAAACATGAAACCCCAGAAAATTTTAGAAATTGGTTTTAATGGAGTAAATCTTCTAATAAATGGATATAAAAATCTTTCGAAAATTGGAATAAATACAATAATTGCAATACTATTAAAACCTTGTAATAAATCATTTGGAATACCATGACTTCTCATTGAAGCAGCTTGAGAAACAAAATTATTCAACATTTGTCCATAAACAACCCAATAAATTGGATAAAATAAGAAAACTTTACAAGCAGAAATTGCTCTTTTAATTTCTTCAACAAATTGATCATCCCAAGGATAATCTTTATTTGGATTATTTGATGGTTTAGCTGAATCCATATTAAAACCATTTTTAATACCAATAAAAGCACATTTAAATGTTTTATTAATAATTTTATCACCAACTGGAACTTTAACATATTTATTCTTACCTAAAATTAATACAACAATTGCAATAAAGAAAAAACAAAATGGTAATAAATATGCTGCCCAAAATCCAATATTATGTTCCATACTTGTAGTTGCAAGAACTGATAATGAACCAATATTAATCATAAGATAAAAAAACATAAAAACATTTTGAACTGTAATATTTGGATCAACAATAACTTTTTCACCTTTTTTAGTAATTGTTATTCTTGGTTTTGTTTTAGGAATTTGATCAGCAATTAATGGTGAAACATTTGCTTTAACACCTCCAGTAGCTAAACCAATAATAATAATAGCTGCAACATAACCTCCAGTAGCAGTTGATTTTGAAGTGATGGAAGGAACTGAAGTTATGAATAATATAAATATACCAACAATATAAACAATACAAAATACAAAAATAGTTTTATATTTACCCCAATAAGTATCAGCTATCCAACCACCAAAAATTGGAGTAACATAACACCAAAATTGGAAAAAATATGATAAAGCAGTAGCACCTTGTTGTTTTAATTGTAATAAACCTGCTGGTTTATCATCAGGACCATTTTGCATATAATTTTGAAATGGAGCTGATAAACCATAATAAGAAAATCTTTCTGCTAATTCAACTATTGCAACTAACCAACAACTTAATGGAATAGTTTCAGAAACATGTCTCAATGTTTTCAATTCATATATTGTTGGTTCTCTACCTTCATCATCTTCTTCAGAAGATAATTCTTCTGATTGATTGGAAACTGTACCAACTTTTTCTACTGAATCAAGTACAACTTCTTCTTTATTAGTAGTCAAGTCTTGAATTTTCTTCTCTTCAGATGCCATTTTTATATATATATAATAAACACTTAATCAAACAAATTTTTAAAAGGGAAATGAAAAAATTTTGAAAACGAAAAGCGTAGAATTTTATCTATCTATATATACATATGTTCACATTGCAAGATATTTCTTATCAGTTGATGTTGCAATAGATAAAATCCAATCAGAAAGCAAATGAAACATATAAAAATATATTTTAGCAAGGCAATAATGACAATCATATGAATCAATAGATCAAAAGCTAGCCTTATCGAATAATTTAATAAAAATATTGCAAAAAAAGTCTTGGTGAAACCAAGAAAATTCCATTAGTACTGTAAATCATCTATTAAATTGATATTTTTTTTGACTTGGCTATTAGGCATTCTCAACTGCAAAAAGCAAAAACAAAAAGAAAAGATAAAAAAAATAATATTATTATTTCTTGGAAAATACAAGAATAACAATTAAAATAAAACAAAAAAAAAGAAAGAAAGAAAGAAGTTGATAATACTTCAAAAAAATTATTCAAATATATATCACCAGTTATATATAATTCAAAATTTTATTAAACTATATAAATAATAGTAAATTAAATCAACAAATGAGTATCCAAACTCTAGATTTTATAGATAAACGAAAGTTAGTTTATATTTACTAATGTGCAACGCGAAGAACCCCCACCAAACAAACTTATGCAGGACTAATAATTTTTTTTTTCTTTGCTTTTTTCGTGCCATTCCATCGGCGCAAAAAAAAAGAAGTCAAAACTAATTGAACCAAAATTGTTCTCTTTTTTATTTTGCATCAATTGCCTAATTTTAAACCAAAAAAGAAGAATCAAGTCTCCACAAGATATTGACTCGTAAACTTTTTACACTAAATAGGCCTTAATTTATTATTTCAATAGATAAAGAAATATTATCTAAATTTTATTTAATTAATATGATGGGGTACAGCAAGGAACAAAAGTTCAAGATTTTTTTCCTGAATTTTTTATAATTATTATTCAAATTTCATATAGAGAGTGATATGCCGTCAATAACCAGATAACAAAAACTTCTTTTGAAAATTTCTTGAACTGTTTTTATTTTCTTTTCTTTTCTTTTCTCTTCATGTTTTTGTTTTTCGTTTTACTCCTGGTATGGCTTTATTGCATATTTCATTCTCATATGTCATCTTGCTTAATTTACATATATAGTTAAGAAGGGATAATCATGATGATAATTCCCCAATTACAAGAAATTTTAGATCTTTGATTCTTTTAATACTTGCTAATTAAAGGTGATTTACGACTGAAAACTATTTGGAGATTGATTTACCGAAGAGAGGGGGGGCATAATGATTATTATATAAATAACCGAACCTTAAAACACGTTTTTATTTTTTATAACCATAATAAATACTAATTAACATAACTATAATACCCAAAATTACATTAACTTTTATAATATTTCTATTCCTTTCCGATGTTGAACTAACAGTAATTTGATTATTTATTTTATCCAACAAATTCAATTTTTCAATCATTACATTATTCATATTATATTTTTCTTGACCAATTTTATCTTTAAAATTTTTTGATTTACCTTCTAAATATTCCAATTGAGTTAAAATTTCATTTAATTTATTTACATTTGTTTCAATTATTGTTTTATAATTTGATCTTTTTAAATCTATATTTTCAGTTAAATAATTTTTTAAATGAACAACATTATCTTCTAAACCATTTAAATATTTTGATATTTTATCCAATTCATTAATTGATACATCAGGATCTCTAACTGGTAATAATAATTGTTTTGATTTTAATAACAATTTATCCGATATTGTTGACATTATACGGCATAATTGTTCAAAAGGTCTATTGTTGAAATGATGATGATGATGGTGATGATGATGATTTTGATTAAATTCTTCAATAATATTATCTATATTTAATAAATAAGTGACCAAATCACTGTCTTCAATAAATCTAGTTTCATCATATTGAAATTTAAACCCTCCACGATTTAATATATTGTTAATCATATCTTCATTTAAATCTTCTACTTTAACTTGCTTGTCTTCGACTGATACGTCTTGCTCTTCAATCCATCGAAATTTTCTTTCTGCTTTGGGTGTTATAGCTGGAGAAATTTGTGGTTGCTGAGATGATGATTGTGGTTGTAATGACGATATATTATCTTTGAAATTTGAAGCTATATCAATATTACCTGATGGCAGTACCACTTTACCAGAATTATTATAAAATTGATCAACCAATCTCTTTTTTTTATCTACCGAATGTGATCCATTTGATTGAGGTGTATTTAAATTAACACTGGAATGATTTGAAGATGATGCTGTAGATAATTTAGTCAATTTTTCATTGTTGTTTTTCAATTTAGGACTAGCCAATAATTCATTCATCATTGCAGAATTCCCACCTAAAGAATGTCTTCTATCACCTCTCAAGTAAACACTTAAATTGGTTCCTGATGCATTTTTTAAAATTGATTTTTTCAATGCTTGTTGTTGTTGTTGTTGTTGCTGTTGTTGTTGCAGTTGCAGTTGTTGTTGTTGTAATTGATGTTGCTGCAGATGTTGTTGTGTATGATAATTTTTTTTCAACTTTGCATGATCTAATGCAAAATATGAAGTACCATTTGGTTCCGTTGTTATCATTGCCGGTGGTGTAATTGCTATATTATGATCGTTATTATTATTGTTGCTGTGGTCACTACTATATTCGTCAATTGAATCATCTATTGCAAAATTATCACTTGATTTTGAAAATGGAGAATATCTGTTTGGAATAAATGGTGAAGAAATTGAAGTTGAATATATTTTTGGTCTATTAGTATTTTTATCCAAGGAATTTCTTGATATTGGTACTGTACGTGAATAACTGTTAGATGAATTTTGTGAATTATTATCTGACGAATTTTGTGAATTGCTATGAGATAAATTTTGTGAATTATAATTATAATTGTGATTTTGATCATTTATAAACATTTGATCATCATGATGTTGAGTAAGATAATCTTGTGCTTTTTGTGAAAGCTTATCATTGTTCATATGATACTTAAAATAATTATCATTATTATAATTGGAAATTAAATTTATTTCTTCTCTTGGAATAATATTATTAGCACTATTATTGTCACTATTATTGTAACTATTATTATTGTTATTATTGCTTATTTTGTCACTATGATTTTGGTTGCTGTAGCTACTATTGGTTGAAGACGAACTATACATTTTATTGGTGTTATGGGGAGTTGTCAATTCATCATCTCTTTCCAGTTCTTGATTATTGTTATTGTTATTATTATTATTTTCATAATTATGTTGCAGGGGCAACTGTTGTGAATAAAAGTCAAATGGGTCAATGGATAGACTCTTCTTTTGTTCTTCAAATTTCATGCTTTCATTATTAAACTATATGAAAAATTATAGATATATATATATACACTTTCTAATTTATCAAATATAATTAGTAATTGAAATTGAATATGAAATGGAATGAAGTAATCCCTGTGTCAAATTTATCTTCAAAACTTTTTTGTCTCTTGTCAATTTTCAACAAAGTACTAAAAAAAATTATTTCTAGACTTTATTTTTCATGTTGTTATTTGTGTCTTGTTTTAATGATTTTAAACTTTAATTTACTTTGTTATATTGCTATACAACATGGTTACCGATTGAACAAATTATATATATTACAATGAACGAATTAAACTATTTATATAATTATATTTTTACAAGGCGGTGGAGGGGTGTGGGTAGTAATAATTCAATTAATAAATATACATATATATATACAACCGAAAAAGGGGGTGCAGAGTTTCATAACGTATCAATACTTAATAATTGTAATAGTTATAACAATTGAATATTGGTTCCAAACCAATTTAACTGGTCTTCTCCACCATGTTTTTAATTTAAAAAAAAAAAAAAGATGTATCCTTTATTAAGATCTTTACAATAAAAACTAAAAAAAATATAACTATTGTTGCAAAATCGTAAATATGAAACGGTACAAAGATAAATTTTTTATGAATACTTATGATACATTTATTTATATTTAATTATTTACTATTTTACATTACTAATTTTTATTTAGCAGCTGACCCACGGCCACCGGCACCTTCACTAATTAATTTTAAGGTTTCATCACTTATTTTAATATCAATCAATGGTTTTTCTCCTTTTCCTTGTGGTGTTGGTAAGAATCCAATTTTAATTAAATAACTAATATAAATACCAATTTGTTCTTGATCAACACCTTTTCCTGAACTTACATCTTCACCAGTATATTTGATATCTTTTTTTAAAGATTTAGATGCATTTGAATCATCCAATTCTGGAGCTTTTGTATCTTGTGGTAAATTATCTAAAACAAAATGTAATAATGGGAATAATGCATTTTCTTTTGATTCTTCAATAACAAATTTTTCCAATGATGTTGTCCAAATTGGATAATCAGCCGGTTTAATATTGTAACCATAATTTTTTAAACATCCTAAAAAGTCATTAAATTGGATTCTTGGATGTCCAGTAACTTGAGCTACAGTAAATTCTTCATTTGAAGGAGGATTTAATGCTGTAGATGTAACAACTCTTGCCACATGATCAACTGGAACCATGTTAACGTTGTTGGTAATATCTGGATATAAACCTAATTCAGCACAACCTTTTAACATTCTTAATAAGAAATCATCAGTATTTGAAGCTCCAGTTTCTGTAAAACCGGTAACATAACCTGGTCTTATTATACAACCTCTTAAACCGTTTTCACCAGCTCTTCTAATGATATATTCAGCTGACCATTTAGATTGACCATAACCATTTCCTAATCCTTTTGAAGAACCATGTAAATCATCTTCTTCTAAAATACCATCTTTTCCTTGTGATAATAATTCATCAGATAAATTGATAAAATAATCTGTATCTAAAGTTGAAGTAGAAGAAACAAAAGTAAAATATTTTGATTTACCTTCACCACACATATTTAATACATTAATAGTACTAATAACATTAGCATCACGTAATTGAGAATATGGATATACCCAATGAACAAATGCACCATTATGGATGATAACATCAATTTCATTAGCTAATTTTTCCCAATCTTGATTTGATAAACCAAATTTTTCTTTTGATAAATCTCCCAATACAACTTCAATATTATTAGACCATTTTTCATTCCAAATTCCATAAGTTATACCTGCTTGACGTATTCTTTCTAAACCTTGTTCTTTAGTTTTAGCTCTAACATGAGCATAAATTTTGATATTTAAATCTTTACGTGCAGTTAATAAATCACGAATAATAAATGAACCCAAGAAACCAGTAACACCTGTTACAAATACATTAATATCATGACTTGGTAATTCTTTTAAGGAAGGATATTTAGATAATAATCCTGATTTAGATAATTCTTGAGCATCTTCAGCATAATCAATAGTAGGTTCTTTTTCAGAATCGGCAAGTTCTGCAGCAGCAGTTGCACCACCATCAGCTAATTGGAAATCTTTACCACCTTGAATAATTTTTTCAACTTCTTTAGCAAATTGTTCAACTGTTGGGTTTTTGAAAATAACTCCTAATGGAATTTCAACATTTAATTTTTTTCTCAATTCAAAAATCATTCTTGTACCTAATATAGAATGACCACCTAAATCAAAGAATGAATCGTCTTTTGAGATTGTTGCAGGACGATTTGGTAATACTTCAAACCATAAATCTTTGATTTCTTGTTCTAATTTGGTCAATTCTTCTTTTTCATTAGATTCAATATCTTTTGCTGATGTACTTAATTTTGAAACAGCTGCTAATTGAGCAGTATCTGGGAATGGTAATTTTGGTTTATCAACTTTACCATTTGGATTCAATGGTAATTTAACTAATGGAACAATAATTGTAGGAATAGCATAAGAAGCTAATTTTTTCTTTAAATAAGCTTTAATATCTTTAATTAATTCTCTATAAGCAGCTAATCCTTTAACTATTGGATCATTTGATTCTTCAATTGAATCATCAATATCCGATTTAAAATTTTTCAATTCTGGTGAATCTTTTGGAACAATATAAGAAATTAAGGTTGGTTCTTCATTTTTATCCCTTCTAACCAATGTAACATTTTCTCTAACTAATGGATGTTGAGATAAATGTGTATCAATTTCACCTAATTCAATTCTAAAACCTCTGATTTTAACTTGATCATCAGCTCTACCACAACATTCGACATTACCATCAGGTAAATAACGACCTAAATCACCAGATCTATACATTCTATCTCTTGGACCAAACCAACCATGTTCTCTCCAACTCTCGGTTGATTTTGCATTTTTTTCATCTTGTAAAGTCCATTTTTTAGGATCAACATACCAATTAGTAATAAATTTAGCTTGATTTAAATCTGGTAATCCACGATAACCTTCAGCTAAACCAGCTGCTCTAACATAAATTTCACCTACTTCACCAACACCACAAGTTTGTGAACGATCATTTCTATTGACAACTAATAATTGAACATTATGCATACCGGTACCTGCTGGCATAACATCTTTTAAATTTTTTAAATAAGTTGGATCTTCTTTTCTACTTTTAATTTCAAAATATGATACTGCTCTTTGAGTTTCTGTGGTACCATACATATTAACTATAAATACATTTTCAGCTAAAGTTTGTAATCTTAAACAATCTCTTTTAGTTAAAATATCACCAACAAAAAAAGCATGATGTAAACTTGAGATTGGAGAAGTTGCTTCAGCACTTAATAATTGACCCATAGCAGGAGTTAAATGAGTTACTGTGGCACCATAATTATTCATCCATTCTGCTAATTTACCAGGGGTACCAATATCATCAGCAGTAGGAACTAATAATTGAGCTCCTAAAAATAATGGGGTAAACATATCTCTTTGAATTGGATCATGGGCAATACCTGACAACATAGTAAATTTATCATTTTCAGATAAACCAAATCTTTGGGCCATCCAGGAGAAATAATATGCTAATGAGTAATGACGACCTAAAACACCTTTTGGAATACCTTCAGAACCAGAAGTAAATGATAATGTTGGATTTGAATCTGGTCCCACTATAACACCAGTTGCTTGATCTTTAAACTTTTCATAATCAACAAGACAATCTTTACCATTTAATTGACCACCAACTAAAGAACCATCATCCTGTACTTTTAATTGTGGAATAGTAGTGACTACATCCAATTCTTTATCAATATAATCGACAACTAATTGATCTAAAGTACCTGCTTTTTCTAAACCAATTAAACCTCTTGGTTTAGCAACAGATAAATAAATATTTTGTCTAGCTGGTGGATAGGCTGGATCAATTACTGAAAATGTTGCACCAGCTTTTAAAACACCCATAACTGCAATCATTAAATCAACACCACGATAAGCATAAATCATAACAATATCACCTTTTTTAATTCCGGTTTCTTTTAAATAATTACCAACTATATTAGATGCTTGATTAATTTGTTTATAGGTAAAAGTTCTTGTTTTTGAATTTGGATCTAAAAATGATTCAGTTTCTACAACACATGTTCTTTGAGGGAATTTTTCAGCATTTGACATAAATATATCTTGTATAGAACCTTTATAACCTGACCAATCTAAATCCAATGTTGGATCTGGTAAATTTTCTTTTTGAGATTCAGTAATCAAATTAACTTTAGTTATTGGTAAATCTTCATCTTTTGAAACACTATTTAAATATTGAGTAAATTGTTCACCCAATATTGAAATTCTTTCATGAGAATATAATAAAGCATTATAATAAATAGTGAAGTTTTCACCATCAGTATAGATAGCTAGATCTCTTATTGAACCTTCAACGATTGTATTTAATTGTTGTTTTGGATTTGAATGTTGATATGATAATCTAAATAATCCAGGATTTTCTTCTAAACCTTTTTTATCTCTAATTAAATTTGAAATTTCAGTTAATGATTGATAATTAATTTGTTTTAAATTATTTTCATATTCAATATTTATTTTTTCAATCAATTGTTTAAAAGTTAATTCTGGAGTTAAATTCAATCTAATTATAAATTCAGGGGAATTAGATTTTGCATCAGTTGCAATTACAATATCTTCATCACCAGTTAATCTATAAACTAAAGCAGCAAATACAGATAAACCAAATTTAAAATCTTTATTTAAATTTTCTGGTATTGAAAATTTAAAAGTACCTTCAACAGATTTATTATTTGCTGGTTTTAAAAAATCATGAGGTAAAACAGATAATGTTGGATTATCTAAATAATTCAACCAAAATTCAGACATATTATTTGTAAAGAAATGAATGAATATTAAAGATTAAATTGAAACTAAATGAAAAATGGAGTTGGAAAATTTGAAATTTTTTTTTCTTCTTCTTCTTCTTTTTTGCTGTGTCATTTTAAGTTTCTATTAAGCGCTTCCTGCTCACCGATAACGCATGAAAGAAAAAAAAATTGCCCTAAATTTTTCTATGACTCAGAGATAAAATTATCTTTTTTTTGATGTCGCAATTGCAGTCTCAATGTCATAAAAAGTTGGAATCATTTATGTCAATATTCTTAGAAAATAACTTATACTAAATATCATTTATAGTCACCAACAATAGAAATTTGTTTGCTTATTAAAATATCCTTTTAAAGGTATTCCTTTTATTTTAAGAAGAAACTTCAGCATAAAAAAATAAACAAAATACATTATTTAATATGTGTGTTCTTCTTTTAAGATTTTAGTTAAAATATTGTAATCAAGTACTAATACATTTTTTATCAAACTATATACATACAAACTTAATTTGTAAATAAAAATTGTAAATCATCTGGTGTTAATCTGTTTATGGCACCTTCATCATGATTTATAGTTGCATGAATCATATTTGCTTTTTTTTCTTGTAATTCAATAATTTTCAGTTCAATACTATCTTCGATACAAAATCTAGTAATTCGAATTGGTCTTTTTTGTCCAATTCTATGAACTCTATCCATTGATTGCCATTCAACACTAGGATTCCACCATGGATCCATTAAAAATACCTGAGATGCTTCACATAAATTTAATGCAACACCACCTGCCTTCAAACTAACTAAAAATACTTCAACTTCCATATTTTCCATGAAGAATTTAATTGTATTATCACGTTGTTGAGGAGTCATTGAACCTTGCAATTTAACAGTTTGAAAACCAGCTCTTTTCAATCTCCATTCAATTAAATCTAACATAGAAGTAAATTGTGAAAATACAATTGATTTAATTGTATGCTTATCAGATCTTAATTTATATAATTCTTCAACCAATGCTTCAATTTTTGTTGACGATCTCCATTCACCACCATGAGAACCTGACTTAAGACGATTAACAATCGATGCTTTTGTAAATAATTCTTCATCAACTTCAATTGCTGGTTGTTCTAAATCAATTGATAATCCAATATGACAAACAGGACATTGTAATTTACTAGTATCACCCATAAATGATTCAACATATTCTTGAATACACATTCTACAAAATCTATGATGACATTTTGATTCAATTGGTTCTTCTGCTTCATCATCACATAATTGACACATTATAACCCCATCTATATCCAGTGAAAGTGCACCAGAACCTGCTTTTTTCAATACTAAATCAGGATGATCGGCCAATTGTCTCATTCTTGTTATTAATGTAAAAATATTGGCATAATTATTTAAAACTACCCCTTCAGCAACAAAATCATTAAATTTTCTTTTAGAATCACTGTATAATGAAGTATATAAATCTTTTTCTTCTTCATTAAATCTATCACGTCTAACTTCAACAATTCTTGGAGGTAAACCTAAATCATCTGCTCTTTCTAATTTAGTTCTTCTTAACATTACATTTTTTAATAATAATTGTAAATTTTGGAAACTTTTCATTCCAGCATCTTGTAATCCAAATTTTTGAATATTTTTAAGCATAAAATGATTAAAAAAATTTGTATGAACCATTGGTGAATGTCCACATAAATCACATGTTCTACCATTTGAAAATTTCCATTCTTCATTTTTACATTCACATTTTCTACAAAAATACATATGAAATGGTGCTAATTTCATATATCGTATTAATGAATATATTTCACCAATTCTATTTTGTAATGGAGTACCAGATAAACACCATCTTTTTTTTGTCATTAATTTATTAGCAGCTCTTGAGGTATTTGATGTTCTATCTTTTATATTATGAGCTTCATCTAATATGACTCGATAAAATTCTAAATTATGAATTGGTGATTTTTCTTTAACTAAACCATCCTTTCTTTTAAATCCATATTGCTGTTTTCTAAAACATGATTCCAATACAGAATAAGAAGTAAGTATAACATCATATTCTTGAAGTTCTTTAATATCATGAGTTCTATTAGCACCATGATACAATAACACTTTCATCAGCCCGGATTCAGTATGTCTTTCTATTTCATGTTTCCATTGCATTAAAGCAACAGTCGGACCAACTACTAAATTAGGTTTTTTTGATCTATCATTCATAAATAAACCAATTGTTTGTATAGTTTTACCCATACCCATTTCATCAGCCAATATTCCACCTTGAAATTCACCTTCTTCCTGTTTTATTAACCAATTTAATCCTTCTAATTGGAAAGGTAATAATTTAATAGTCATACCTTCTGGATGTTCTGCCCTTTCAGGTATTATTCTTTCTCGACTTTCTAGATGTGGGAAAATTTCTTGTAAAAATGGATGTTGTTCAAATAATCTTAGGGTATTACGTTCATAAGGAGTTAATTTTGGTTTATTATCTTTTGATTTTCTTGATGCTCTTTTAGCTGGTGTTTTCTTCTGAGCTGGAGCCTTTTTTTTAGCTAATGGAATATTATCTTCTAAATCACTTTCATCAGATAAACTAATAGCTCCATTACTAGATGACCCATCTTTCAGTATTTTATTTGTTGAAATGAACAGAATTTCTTCATCATCAGATGTTGTACTTTCTTTTCGATATTCTTCTAAACTTAAAGTAAATTCATCAGAACTTTCATTTTCAATTTTATTTATCTTTGATTTACTATTCTTTTTACTTTCCTTCTTTTTAGTAGTAACTTTTCTACGCGTTGATTGACGTGTTTTCCTTCTCTTATTGGGAATTTCTTCATTTGCAAACGTATTGGAATCTAATATTACTTCATCATCATCATCATCAATATCACTAATTTCAACATAAGAAGTATTTTTCGTGGATGATCTCTTTGGTGCTCTTCTAGATCTGGTTCTTTTTAAATCTTTATCATCAATAATAAATCCTCCCCCTAAATCCATATCTGAATTAGAATCAATTGATAACTGATCTGAAATTAAATCTTCATTGGACATTTCTAAAAGATTTACAATTTTGTTCTAGTTGGAAGGGTATATATATATGGGTGTGAATTCGTAAAAAAGAGGTGTGAAAAATTTAAGATGGCAAAAGTGATTAGATAACTGATAATGAGGTAATGAGTAATTTCTTTTTCTTCTGTGCAGAACCTAGCATGTGTATAACCGGAAAAAAAATTGGGTGGTTTGAATAATGTTTAGTTGGACCGGAAATTGCACATTTTATACATATACAACAATAAAACCAGAATGAATGAGTTAAAAATCAAACCAAAACTCACAGATTAAGAATCAACTATGAATAATACAATAAAAATAAATGAAGATAATTATTTTTGATTAGTTAGCAAAAAATATGAATTTACTTTCATCCTTATCATCATCTTATCATCATCACTCATTTTGTAATTAAAAAATAACTTCATTATATAAATTCGGTTCTTTAGTTGCATTCATATTGTTATATATTGGTTTTAATATATAGTTTTTATATAATTTTTTGTAAAAATGGTGCATAATTCTAAAAAAACTTTTTCAAATTAAAAAAAAATTGAATTTTTGTAGGACAACATACCCTTTTAAATACTTATTTGGAAAGAGAAACTCTAATAGTATCCAATAAACACATAATTAGGCCATTTTAACGAGGTCCATTTTTTCTGACTTTTTGAAATTTTTAAAAAATGAACGAAACGGGGTCGGGCTCTATTCGTTTTTCCCGATTTTACTAACCTCCTTTTAATGGAGGCCGAGTTAATAACCCTTTTGTTGCTCATCCAGAGATCGTATAGAGATCTACACGGACGTGAAATTAAAGTATATAATCTATATAAGTAAATAAATTATCAAAATTACCTGTTTCTAATATAAATGAAGAATGGAATTAAAACTTGGGAATATCTAAAAAGGAATTTAAATGTTTTTATCAAAATCATTATTTCATATTAAGACTTGTTTATAAATTGAATAATATTTGAACTTAAATGATTGATAAAGAATGAATTGTTTGTTTGTGCTATTGAAACATGATTGCAAAATATATATATATATATATAACGGTATAAAAATTTTTGTAAGGCCAAGTTTTATGTGGTTGCGAAAAAAATAAAAATTTGGTATGGATAACAAAAAATTGGCCTTACAAAAAATTTATATACCAATTTATTTATTTTTTGCAACTTTTTTTTTTTCAATAGCACAAACAATTCATTCTTTATCAATCATTCATTAATTATAGTTCAAATATTATCCAATTTATAAACAAGTCTTAATATGAAATAATGATTTTGAGTTCTAGTTATAAACAAGTCTTAATATGAAATAATGATTTTGAAATTAATTTGCTATATATCATTTCAATATTCAAATTTGCTTTTTATCAAATATATTAATATTCCCATGTTTTAATTCCCATATTTTAATTCCCACTTGATTATTCTTCACTTATAGGTATACTGACGCTTGTTGAGTTGCTACTGGTGCTAAACCCATTTCTTTGATAATTTTGATAATAGCTGTTGCAAAATAAACATAAACATATGAAGGAATAATTAATCCAAAATAGGCTAAAGCTGGTAGACCAAATTAATAAATCTTTAAGATTCCATCTTTTAAACTTTGAAAGAAACTCATTATATAAATTAAACAATTTTAATTCGATGTCGGGGTCGGGTCGGTCTCTACATGGCCCACATCTTTAAATGTTCAACAATAGGGCTTATTAATCCGGCCCCCATTGAATACAAGATTCAATTGTATTTGTGAACTAGCAAAATCGGGAAAAATGAATAGAGCTGAACCCCGTTTCGTTCATTTTTTAAAAATTTCAAAAAGTCAGAAAAAATGGACCTCGTTAAAATGGCCTAATTCTGTGTTGATTTGATACTTCTGGAGTGTCTCTTTCCAAATAAGTATTTAAAAGGGTATGTTGCCATATAAAAATTCGATTTTTTTTAATATTGAAAAATTTAATTTTACATTTTAGAATATTTACCTCGTTAAAACACTCTAATTATGTATTTATTATATACTTCTAGAGTTTCTCTTTCCATATAAGTGATTTAAGGGGAATATTGTAATACAAATATTCAATTTTATTTTTGGATTTACTATTCACTATTGCGTTATTGGTCTTTTTTGCGGCATGGGCCCTCAGAAAGGCGAAATTCAGAATTTTGCAAAGTTTTCCAATATTGATCTTTGGCGCAACTGCGCGCGCATATATTTTTGAAAGTTAACATTTCACAATGGTATCTAGTTCGAACCCAGCAAGGGGTATATTAAATTTATTGAAAAATCATGTAATTAGTAACTCAATCACTTCTGAGAAGTCAATTCAGTACAGTAATATCATCTGCGATTAAGAAATTATATATTTAGACTTATAATTAATTGGTATCTATATTAAGTGGTTATGCCAATATTTCTGGGGCCAAATTAGAACAACGCAGGGCCAAATTAGAACGACGCAGGGCTAAATTTAACACGATGTTTGTTTACAATGCAGCTCTATATATCAATTGTTATAAATCAAATTAATTCTATTATTTATTGTCTAAAAATGAAAAATTTATTTAACTATCTATATATATAAGTTAATTAATCTATTTATTTAAATGAAATAATTCATTTAAGATTCTGATAGTATCATCTGGACTATTGACAGCATGACCAATAGTTCTTGGATCATTATAAATTTCATAATCATTACCACCTTCATAAGTTTTATCACCAAAGAAATGAATTTCTTTAAAATGTTCATCAGCAACATGTTGTAAACAATAAGTTTTATCCCAACCAGTTGGAAAAACATCAAAAGAAATTTGACCACCAATTGAATAAGTTAAACCATAATCTGGGAATTCTTTTTTTAAAGCAGCAACCATATCTTTTCTAATATGATGTTCATGATCATATTTATCATAATCTAATCTTTCTTGAGTTGAAGCATTTCTACCAATTGGTGAAACATTAATCATACCAGATCTAAATTCAATAAAAGTACCTCTTCTTATTGGTAAATCTATTTCTGATAAATATTTTAAAATAAATTTAACTAATTTATTATATTTTTCTTCACCAATCCATTGAATAAATGATTGTGATGCTAATTCTTTACCTAATTTATAAGCAGTTAAACCATTTTCACTAAAACAATAATCAAATTCTTGTAAAATATTTGGACCTAATTGTTCAATTTGTTTAGATAAATCAGAACCACCAACGAAACCAATTACAACTTTTTTTTTTAATTCTTCTAAAGTTTTTTGCATTTCTGGTGAAACTTGTAATCTAGCTGGTGTTAAAGTACCATCAACATCGAATAAAACTAAAGTTTTTGGATCTTCTTTATTAGTAAATGACATTATAAATATTTGAATAGGAGTTTATTAATTATAATTGTAATATAATGAAGTATATATAAAACAAAACAATCAAGGAGCAAAGAGGAAAAAACGGAATGAAAATTGAAAAAAAAAAATAAAAATTTATCAAAGGTTTTTATAGTTGGAAATTTTTTTTAGTGTATTACATTGTGTTGTATTGTACGTGTGTTTTTGTTTAGAGAAGTCGTGGTATTTTTGTTTGTATGTTTTTATTTTTTATTTTTTATTTAGTTTTATTTTATTTGGTTTTATTTTTGGACAACCACCAAAAAGAAAAAGAAAATTTTTTATTTTATTTTTTGGTGTTTTTTTTTTTTTCTTTTTTGGCTTTGTTTCTTTCTTTACTGTTGCTGTTTTATAATTACTACCGATTAACTCAACAATTGGAATTATATATATGAATATATATTTATCTATGTATAACTATGTATCCATAATTGATACACAACGTGTGTCTTTAAAGTTTATATAACTATAACTTCTAATTTCAGTCTATTACTTTGTTTTTATTTGTATTTTGTTTGTAGATCTCTAAATTAATTACGAGTTTTAAACGTGTTCATTCTATCTTCGTATATACACTTACTTGTTTCATCTTATATTCTAAGTATATATTTTCTGGAATTTCAATTTCAATTTCAATTTGGATATCAAATAGATCTTATTATTATTATTATTATTATATAACATGGGTCTTATTTTTAGTTTATTATCTTCGTGTAATCTTCTATATCTATTTTAAATTTGTTCTATTTTAAATTTGTGTAATATAAATTCTTGTTTCAGAAACTACAACCAACTAAAAAAATATCGGATTAAAATTCGCACCAATTACTCCGAAAATGTATTGATAATCTATCAATCAAATCCCTTCAGTCTAGTTTAATTATATGTAGATATAATTGTATATACAATGATATATATATATATATATATATATCATCTACTTCAAATTCATCAATTAGATATTTCAATTTTATCCTCGTACATCGATAAATCTGTAGTAATAAATTCTTTATGTTCCCCTTGTTATCTGGTTCCATCACCTAACATCACACATACATACATATATACATAATATTTAAAAAAAATTAATGTTTATTAAAAATAATATTGAATTAAAAATACTATAAAAGTTAACTAATAAGACTTATTAACTGATTAACTATTTTCTAACTCAAACAACGAAAAATATAAAAAAAAAATAATATAAAACATACTTGAAAACCGAAAACTAACTTTAATACTCATTATCTTCTTCATCTTCTTCATGTTTCTTAATATATTCATTAATGGCTCTTTCTTGAGCTCTAGTTACATAATTCAACATATTCATAGCAGTTTCTTCATCATAACTATATCTAATAAAAAAATAATATATATATAAATTAATTGAAAATGCAATAGTTGAAATTGTATAACCAATAAATATTAAAGTTTTCTTAATACATATTTTTTGATCTGATGTTAATATATAATTTGATGATTGAGTTTGTTCATGTAATTCAAATTGTTGATTTATTATTGCATCATGTTGTTGTTGAATTGGATCAAATAAAGCTAATTCTGGTTCTGGTGATGTTAAATTGTTCCATTCTTGATTATCTATATCTTGTATATCATCTAATGTATCCATAATGAACATATAGATTTATTTAATGATTGTTTGAGAAGATTTGTTCTTATATATAATAAAATTGTGGGGTAAAATAATTGTATTTAACTGAATAGTTCTAAATATGGTATGATCTAATATAAACTAGATAAAAATCTAGTACTATATATATGATATATATATATATATCAATATATCTATAATATATCTATATTTATATTAAAAGAATGAATTGAATTAAATACAAATTGTAATAAAAACAGATGATATATATAATATTAACGAAATGAAATAAAAAAATAAAAAAATCTTGCAAACAGAAACAAGAAAAAAAATTAAATTCTTTTCTATATATAAATTTTTCAATTCCAATTATAGTAAATAACTGAATGTTTCATTTATAGAAGAAAATATTAAGTTTAAGTTTAAACTAAAATTGGTAAAGACCCTCAAATACAGGAAAAAGTTTAATAATCAAAGCATTTTAAATACATCTTCATGTTTGACAGAATTACATCACCTTAAAAAGATATAATAAAAAATCATAAAACTCTTATTTGATTATTATGATTAGCTAACATAAGAGTTATAAGAAGAAGACAACAATAATGATATGACCTAATGATACTCTAAATTAATCGTCATCTTTATCATCGTTTTTTATTTATATTTAAACTATATAATAATCATTAGTTTCAAAATAAAAAGAAAATAAAACCCTGACGCACACAATATTACATATTATATAGATTTACTTAGGCCAAAAAAAAATAAAAATTTCATGTGAATTTTTTGCAACTATTACTAGATCTAGATCCTAAATCTTATTTTTTAATTAGAAAACCTTTCATAAATAGTACAATCCATAATGTAGGAACAAATAATTCTAGTAATCTTCTTTTTTTGCCTTCTCTTACTGCCGTTTACTAAATATCCGGAGTTGCTGTCTCGAGTATATCAGTAAGAAACATGTATGAAAACCTGTATACAATAATTAATAACACATTTTATCTATCATATATATCTAAATTTTTGTTTATCAATCATATATCTATCGAACAACAAGTCTCTTAAAAGATAAATATACTAATAGATTAGGTCCCCTGAGTTACACCCCTGAGTTACTTTTTCTAAGGTGTGTTGGTGGTACACAAAAATCACGATTAAAGAGAGGGTTAACATATCTTTAATTCTATCGTTCTTTCAATAAATTTAAGATTAAGATCACATATAATATCTAAACCAATCTCATATTATATGTTATATAATCGATTCAATGGTTATTTTAATTAAATCAAATCCTGAACCAAAATGCGCAAGTTCAAATTTTGTACTACTCTTGTTTTTTCCGCATCACAAAAAATATAAACTTTTTCGCAACAATTTTGTTATATAAATTATCACAAACAATTCAACTTTTTTTTTTAAATAAACTAATTATTTCAATTTATAAACAAGTCTTGATATGAAATAATGATTTTGAAACTAATTTACTATATATCATTTCAATATTCAAATTTGCTTTTTATCAAATATTTTAAAATTCCCATGTTTTAATTCCCATATTTTAATTCCCACTTAATTATTCTTCACTTATAGGTATACTGATGCTTGTTGAGTTGCTACTGGTGCTAAACCCATTTCTTTGATAATTTTGATAATAGCTGTTGCAAAAGAAACATAACCATATGAAGGAATAATTAATCCAAAATAGGCTAAAGCTGGTAAACCAAATTAATAAATCTTTAAGATTCCAGCTTTTAAACTTTGAAGGAAACTCATTATATAAATTATACAATTTAATTCGGTGTCGGGGTCGGTCTCTACATGGCCCACATCTTTAAATGTTCAACAAAAGGGTTTATTAATCCGGCCCCCATTATTAAGCACCGACTTTGCTAGTTCACAAAATAAGACCCTATTTCCAAACTGAACCAAGATTCAATTGTATCTGTGAACTAGCAAAATCGGGAAAAATGAATAGAGCTGAACCCCGTTTCGTTCATTTTTTAAAATTTTCAAAAAGTCAGAAAAAATGGACCACGTTAAAATGGCCTAATTCTGTGTTTATTAGATACTAATGGTGTTTCTATTCCCAAATAAGTGATTAAAAGAGTATGTTGTCATACAAAAATTCAATTTTGTTTTGAATTAAAAAAGTTTTTTTAGAATTTTTACAAAAACTTTATATGAAAACTATTATACTTTTTAATTACGTTTAATTAATAAATCATTAAATACCAATTTAACTAAGGTACATAATTTTGATAGACCTAAATTTAATTTTTGTTGTTCCACTAGTTGTATTTTATGAACTTGGTTGCAATTGATTTCTAACAAATAATATAATAAGTTTTATCCTCTAGTAAAAGGAAATGTGTTAAAATTATAACAGAGTTTTATAGTTATTATTTATATATATACATATATATATATATATATATATATATATATATATATTATTTAATTAGTGGTCAAATTTATTTTTGATGTTTTTCCAACTGGTTGGGATAAAACTTTATTGTTTACAACATGTTACTGATGAACATTTTAAAGAAATTCATTTCTTTAGTGATAAGACTTATAAAGCTGGTAATGATTATAAAATTATTAATGATCCAAGAACTATTGGTCATGCTGTCAATAGACCAGATGATAATTATTTTTAACAGGGCCAACTTAACTAAAGTGCTGCCAAATGCATTTTTTTTTATGAAAAAAAAATAAACTTTTACCAAACACGTAAAAATGACATAAATAATGTTCAAGACTTTTCAAAATATAGATTTAATTAAATGTAATTATAAATGTAAGCGATCTATAAACGATCTATAAATTCTACAAGATCTCATTTTCTTTATTGGTCAAGTAAATTTAAATTGAATAGAAAGGGTCCATCAGGGTAAATTTTGATAATCGTGTAATATGTTCAAACACCATACCATAAAAGTTTTCGTTTGTGGAAACCAAACATTTTATCTAAAAATTGCAAATAAATGAAAAAAACAATATGAAACGCTTGTTTAAAAAATAGTACTCGATAAATTTCAGAAAAATTCCAAACGATTCATCAAATTCCTATTTCAATTACTTTAGTATTGATGGATTAAAATGCAATTGTTGACAATGGATCATCGAGGAACCGTTCAAAAAAAAAATTGCTACCAGATGAATACAATTAATAAAAAACGTAAAAATGACCTAAATAATATTAACCACTAGTTTGAAAGAAGATTTTAATAAACATGATTGAAATTTCAAAGGTTCTATTGATTTTAGAAGAAGTTATCTTCTTTATTGGTCTAGTTAACTTTAATTTTATTGAAAACACCAGCTAAGTACCATCCAGGTACAGGTGAAGTGAACTCCTGTATATAGCGCGCTCGTACTATTATAATAATTTTATTAAGAAATTGCAAAAAATGACATAATTAATATTACTCACTTGTTTGAAAGTAGTTTTAAATAAATTTCATAGAAATTCTAAAGTTTCTATAAACCTTTCAAAAGAGTTATTTTATTATCGGTAGATTAAATTGTAATTTTATGCAAGTCACCATCGAGCCAAAATCAGTGAAAATCGCTTCACTTGGCCCCAATGTGCTACCGTGTGTTAGATTTATTAAAAACATTTGTAAAAATAACATAAATAATATTAAACACATGTCAAAATAGAGATTATAATAAATACGATTGAAATTGTAAGGGTTCTATTAATTTTTCAAGATCTCATCTTCTTTATTGGTCAAGTAAATCTAAATTTTATAGAAAGGACCATCGAGGGACGGTCCTGGTAAGATCCTTGGAATCGGCACGGTGCACACACCCTCTGAATCATAATTTTATAAAAAAAATTGCAAAAAATGATATAAATAATATTAATCAGTTATTCAAAAGTGGTTTATAATAAATTTAGTCAAAATTATAAGACAATCATCTATTTTTTTAAAACATAATATCTTGTATTGATCGATTAATTTATGATTTCATAGATTTGACCATTTGGGCACCGTCGAAGAAACCTAGCGCAGAGGTTTGCAAAAACAATTTTTTAGTTTTGCTCCTACGCAACCTTGCTTCATGAATATCATCAGTACTGAAGTTACAGGAAATATCTTAATAATAATTAGTTAATATGTTTATGATTACAATATAATTTAAATATTTAATATTTATTGAAATTCCAATAACTTTAATAAAATATATAAATCACACTATAAATCAAGATTAAATCTTTAAACCTAAATATTGATGATTTAATGTAAAATATGATTTATCAATTTATCTTTTTATCCTCTCCTTGAATAAATAGATTGATTAACTTATATATATATATATAGTTAAATATGTTTTTCATTTTTAGACAATAAAAAATAGAATAAATTTGATTGATAACAATTGATATATATCCTATATCATATATTTTAGCTTTTGCAACAAAATATCGTGTTAAAATTGCTCTACGCGTTCTAGTTTGGCCCAACGTAGTTCTAATTTGGCCCCAGGAATATTGTCCTAATTACTTAACACAGGTACTAATTAATTATTACTATAAATATATAATTTCTTCATCCGCGATAGTATTAATGAACTGAATTAACATCCCAGAGGTGTTTAAATTATTAATTACCTGAATTTTCAATAAATCTAATATATCAATTAAAGGTTCGAACTAGAGATTGGTTTGGAAAGTTAACTAATGAAAATGTAGGTACTTACAGCTGCACCCAATTTTAGTTTCGGAAAATATTTCGAATATTCGAATGATGGCTTTCTGCAGGCCCATACAGCAATAAAAAATTGGACCGAAATGTGGTTAGGTAATTTTTGAAACCAAGATTTTGCTGGCCACTTTTAACAAAACCCTGTTGTTAAAATCAAACAGGGCTCCGTTTTATTGTATTAGTGACCAGCAAAATACTTTCCAAAGGGGCCAGGTTATGTTCAGAATAACCCATCCCTTTTTAGTCAAAAATAGACGCAAATATATATACAGCCCTGGAATTAAATTACTCAGTCAATATCTTTTAAACTGAACCAAAATCCTAATATAATTTGAATGTAATTAATATAATGATGAATCAACAATTG
>JAKTXL010000144.1:0-34064 GCA_030582535.1 Insectozyma bohioensis | reverse complement strand
TATTCTTCCATTTCCTTTGTTTTAATTAAGGGGTTAAAAAGAATAGAAGTTCAGGAGAGATCAATCAATTAAGTTAGTTAAGAAAAAACAAAAAAAAATGCTAAGAAATAATATAATTCAATATATTAAGGACAAGAATTTAAATTTGTTACTGTTTGTTGTTTGATTGATTGATTTCATCGATATATTATCGTTATAATAAAACGAAGACGAAAAAAGAAAGAAAAAAAAAAAATAAGATCCCCTAACGGAAATACTACTAATAATAGAAACATTTTTTTTTTTTTTTTCAGGGTGTAAAAGAGAGAATTAGGGTTTCATAAAATTTTAATTTTTTTTTTTTGTAATATTAATATTATTATTTGTAACATATTGAACTTCTGATTTCATTCTTTAATGATTTTTCCTTGTCATCCACACATCCTCAATTAGTGTAGTTTAGTAGTAGTGATGTAAGAAAGTAAGTAAATCCAATATAGCAAAGATAGTAATTAGTTTAGGAAATATAAAAGTTTTTTAGCTGGTTTTTTAAGTCTACATACATAAAACACCAAAAAAAAATATAAAAAAAAAAAATTTGATGTTTTTTTTTTTTTTTTCGTGTGTCTTAAATTCCTCCTAATTTACACCCCCTCCTCTCTCTCTCCCCCCACCCATTCTTACCAATGAAACAATAGGAATATGAAACTAATAACCAAAAGATAGAATGTTTTTCTTTTCTATCTGTCTTTCTCTCTCCTCGACGTGATAAGATCAATCAAGTAAAAATAATAAATAATAGAATAAATAAAAAAAAGAAACGATACTATTATTATTATTATTATATTTTTTTTGATTTAAGGATCTACATACTTACATACATACATACTTTGATACATATACATATACATAATAGAAGAAGCGATATGATTTGATTTTGATTTTGATTTTTTCTTTTATTATTAGTCCTAAAAATAAATAAACATTCAGGTTTAAAATAAAAATTTAACGAAAGTTCCATCAATTTCAATTTCAATTCAATTCAATTCATGCTTGCAATTCCTTCGATTCATAATAGTACTACTGATAAACTATAATTATAAATAATTTAGATATTTTTAAACTATTGAACTAAACTAATAGTTTAACATAGTCTATAGTATAGTAAATATAAACATCCTTATATGCAGTGTATAGTAAGTAGATAGTGAATGAATACTATAAAAAAAAGAAATTGAATGTAGTAGCAATTCGTGTCACAAAGGCTGTGCTTTTAAATTAATTATTTTATTTATTCTGATCAAAAAAATATCATTATACATGAGTCACAAAAACTGTCTGTGGGATGGAAGAGATGGTTAATTTATTTCTGAGTTTGATTGATCGATTAAGTATAATTATAATACTAATATGGTGAATAAATAATTGAATTTGTAAAATTAATTTTTTGTGAATTCTTTTTTAAGGAAGATTAGGAGGGAGGGGCGTAAAAATATTATAATATTAAATATTAAATATTAAATATTAAATATTAAAAAAACATTGCTTATTAGAGTAAACTACGAAAAACGCCAATTTGAAAAGCCTCTACATGCCCCTAATAAACGAAAGAAAAGAAAAGAAATATCAATTAATATTACTTCAATCATTTCATTTCATTTCATTTCATAAGATAATAATATGGTGATAATTATGTAAATACGCGAATAGAATAGAATTGAATAGAGTAGAGTAGTGTATATTGTAGTAGTCTAGTAGTGTATTCATTTACAAATCCCACATGGTAGTAATAGTACATGAATGAAGAATTCATTAAGTAAATTATTATGTAATATGATGAAAAAATGACGTTGTTTATTTCAAAAGGTATATGTATAATTACTTAATCTCTAAGGCGGGCGGCTTGTTTTATATTTCAATTTTTAATTTTTAATTCTTTTTATTACTCTTGTGCCAAAAAATTAATAGACTAAAATAACTAGCATCGACACGTTAAAATTCAATTTTATTTATCATCTTTCTTTTGTTCTGCAATTCAATTCCAAGAGATATTGTTTAAAAAAGGGGAAAATTTAACCGGAATTTAAAGAAGAAGTTTTAATTTTTTTTTTTCTTTTCTTTTTTTTTTTTTTTGCAATTTCATTTTAATTGTTGCATTGATTAGAGTTGTGTTGGAGGAGAGTTAAAGCAAATAGTTGTATATAAATATCTATCTATCTATCTATGTAGATTAATTGTAAAAAAAATTATCTTTCTTTTCAATATTGGTTTTCACATTGTTTTTTTTTTTTTGCAAGCTATGATGAGATGGATGGATGGGCGGAATTATTCTCTTTTAATTAATTAATTAATTAAATATTATATTATTTTTGATCTTTTTTGTAAACTTTTCTTTCTATTTTAGGTTTTTCAAATGTTAGAAACGGAAGTTCAGTTAAAATTAGAATCACAATATTGAAATTATTAGTTCGTTACTTAGTTAGTTAGTTAGTTAGTTGTGGGCGTGTCTAAACGGCAAATTTCTTACTTTAATTTGGGGCGGGCAGGCTATGCTTCTACTACACTTACACTACACTACACTACACAGTCCGTTTTAAAAATAGAAACACACTACTTGTTTTAAAATTAAAATTAAAATTCACTGGTTACCAACTTAGTTAACAAACTAACCATATTTAGCTAGCTAGCTGGTAAAAAAAGTTTAATTCATTAGACTTGAAATTAAATTTTGTTTTATTTTTTGCAGTCATTTGAATTTAATTTAATTTAATTTAATTTTCCCCTATATTTGTTTAAATGCAACCTTTTTCTTCATGTATATATTATTGTATTGTTCTATGAGATTCAGCCCCCTATGTACTTAATAAAACCACTCTTATGGAAATATGTTATGAACACTCTCAATAATGACAGTGATGATGCTCTTTGTTTTGTTAATTACTTTATTGTTTAGTCAAGCCCCTTCCCCCCTGTTAATATACCTAATGAAAAAAAAAAAAAAAAAAACAATCTACACGTTTTCTTTCTAAAAAAAGAATCAACATACTTAACAATTATCAGAATTTTCGCAACAGTATTGGTAAAACGTAATTATTGCGAAAAAAAAAAAATAAAAATAAAACAAAAAGCTTATGGAAATATAACTTGCATAATATAGTGGCTGAAATAAAAATAGACATAGTAATAAAGTTGAGTATTGATTAAACTAAATTGATTTTAACAGTGATTTACCTTCGTTTTTTTGCTTCAGTATTATTAGTATTAATTATGTGAAAGGGGTGTTATTTAATTTGATAAGCAAAATATATGAACAACTCATATGTCAATATAAATCAATATTAAAGAGTAAAGCAAATTAACGATATTAAAATTGTGAATTGGATAAAATTTAATAAGAATAATTTTATTAAATTTCAAATCTATTTACAAATTATTAATTTACTAATTTATTTATTTTTGTAATAAATTGGGAAAAAAAATAGAATAATTTTTTATACATTGTGTCTCCCCAATATACAAGCACTACCAAGTGAATTTTTTTTTTTTTTTTTTATTTTTCAAATTATGTTATATTAACTAACTTGATAATCATTCTACTAATTAAATCCAACTAATCTTTAAACTAAATAATAATAATAATAATAATAATAAATGAAATAAATGATTTTTTTAGGGTTTGGAAAGAATGATTTTAAAATTTAAAAGGTAATGAAATTTAGAAAATTTTCAAATGCTAATTACTAGAAAAAATCAAAGTAGATAGAAATATACTATTAACTTTTGAAAATTTATCATATATATAATATCATTAACTCATTGAGTGAGAGTTTTTGTTTTTATAAATATTAATATATTTAACCACCCTATGTATGTATGTATATGCTTTGTGTCAGAAACTTTTGCGACCAAAAAAAACAGTAATACTTCATTTCACCGTATATTATATATTTTTTCTTGGTTGATTTTTTTTATTTTATTTTGCATCAATCAATTTTTAACTAAAGTTTTCCAAAACATTACTCTACAAACAATTTAATTTATAGTTTTTAATAAAAATAATTTTTTTTTATTTAAATTATCAGAAAAAAAAATCCACTTTAATGAAATAAAAAATGATTATAAAAAAAGAATATCCTTTAAAACATAAAAAAAATTTATCATATTAATAACAATAAAAAAAAATGAAATTTTTATTAGAATTAAAACCGTATAACTAGAACAAAAATAATATTATGTTCTCCCAAAAAGATCAATCGGTGAAAATTAAAGATATTTTTTTTTAATATATTGGATCAATTAAATTACAAATAAAAAAATTTATACCATATTAAATCATTTAAATTGTCGAATTTTGAAAAAAAATAATTCTTCAAATTCTTATATTTATGATGAAAGTCACCTCATGCTGATAGTATAAAAGGCGTTAATAAATAATTTAGTTTGTTGCTAAATATTTTAATAATTTTAATATATATATTTGTCCTATTTTAGTTACTTAAAATAATTATTTTGCGACACGACAATCGGCTTTATTTTTTTTTTTTTTTTTTTGCATCCATAAATTTCTATAATCCCCTTCTTCTTCATTATTATAATATAAAATTACTCTCTCTCTATTCAAGTAATAAGCATACCATTAAAACCAACTAATTTTAAATTCAGTAAAAATAAAATATATGAAGATACTAATTATCCATAAATTCAAAAAAGAAAAAATTTTTTTTTTCATTCATTCATTCATTCATTTTATACTCTATGGTGAATAAATGCCACGGGTTCAAAAACTTTTAAATAAATTTTCAAAAATTAATACTATTAATAATAATAATAATAATAATAATAGCAATAATAATAATAGTAATAATAATAATAGTAATAATAATATTGAAAATGATGATGATAATTTCAATTATTTAGAAAATCAACCATTATTACAATCATTAACTTCTAATTTATTATTATCTTCTAAAAATTCAATAATTTCATCAATTTCAGATCTTGAACCACCATCATCAAAATCAAAAAAAAAAATTAAAAACAATAATAATATTATTATTATTAATGATAATAATAGTAATAATAGTAATAATAGTAATAGTAATAGTAATAATTTTAATTCTTCAATTATTATTGAATCTCAAGAAGATAATGATAATAATTCTGAAAAAATTAATGAATTAATTTCTTATCATCGAGCTATATTAAAAAAAGAAAAAAGTTTAAAACAAGAACAACCACAACAACCAAAAAGGAAAAAGACAACAAATACAACAAATACAACAAATACAAAGACAAAGTCAATAAAGAAGAAGAAGAATTCTAAAAAAGAATCAAAGAAAAAATCAAATAGTAATAATGAAGAAATGAAAAAAAAAAAAAATATTGAAATTAAGAAAAAAGGAACTAAAAAAGAATTTAAGAAAGAAGTTAAAAAGAAAGAAGAAGAACAAGAGGAACAACTAAATGATAATAATGATGATGATGATTTAGAATTATTAAATATAATTTCTGATGATGCATCATTTCAACAACATACACAAAAACGTATGAAATCATTAATAATTCCTCAAATTAAAGATAATAATGCTAAAAAAATGTATATTATTGAATATTCATCAATTAGTGGTGATTTACTGGGAGCAATTGCAAGACAAAAAAGTATTGAAGAAGGAAAATTATCTGATATTCAAATTGTTGAAAAAAGCAAAAAAAAAATTGTAGAAAGTAAAAATTTTAAAAAAGATGTAACAGAAGAAGAAGAAACAGAAGAAGAAGAACAAGAAGTTAAAAAAGAACAAGTTGTTGATGAAAAATTATTAGTTGTAAATAAAAAACATAAATCCAAGGTTAATAAAAACAAACAAGAACAAGAACAAAAAGAAGAAGAAGAAGAAGGAAAAGATAAAGTTGAAAATGAAAAAGAAGAAGAAGAAGAAGAAGAAGAAATTAATAATAAAAGATTAATAAAATTGAAATGGTTAAAAAATATTCAAAATAAAATTTGTAAAATATATAAAATTTTTCAAGATAAAATTATTAAAAGATCAAATAGTTTAACATTATCAACTTCTTCAATACCATCATCTATATATTTACATGAAAATTCAAATTTTAGTAATTTTGATATTGAATTAAATAATAATAATAATAATAATAAAAAGAATCAATCAAATATCATACTTTCAAATAATAATAATAATAATAATAATAAAATTGATAATAATATTACTAACAATAATAGTGAAAATAATAATAATAACAATAATAATACTAATAACAATAATAATAATATTAGAAATCAACGTATTATTCGATTAAAAGAAGAGAAAAGAAAAAGAAATAAGAATAAAGTTCATAAAAATAATAAAAAACATCATCATCATCACCATCATCATAAAAATCATTATGAAAATGATAAAAATAAGAATAATAAAAATGAAATTGAATTAATTGAAGAAGAAGAATTGGATGTTAAAGATGATGAAATTAAAGGTGCTTTATTATATATCATGAGAGAAAAAGAAGTTGATGTTAATATCATTAATAATAACAATAATGACAATAATTTTAGGACTTATAATAATAATAATAATAAAAGAAAATATAAGAATAAATCAATTGTTACAATGAATAAAAATATAATATTAGGTAAGAGACAACAGGCCCAGCAACAGGCCCAGCAACAACAGACCCAACAGGCACAACAACAAGAAAATCAAAAATATTTGGATAATGTTGAAGAAAGTTCAAATGATGGAGATGATGAACAAAGTGAATATGAACAACAAAAAGGTAAGAAAAATAATAATCATGGTAAAAAAAAACCAGGTACCACAACAACATGTATTCAAAAAGAAATACAAGAAGAAACTGAAGAAGAAGAAGAAGAAGAGTTGACAGAAGAAGATAAACATTTAAAATTTGATGATAGTAGTAGTTATAGTATTTATGATCAAAAACAAAATTATTTTATAATTGTTTAAAAAAAAGTAGATGATGTTATTGTAATTATGATTTATATTTAAAAGCAACATTAGATAAAATATAGCAAGAAAGAAACATTAAAAAAAAAAAACCAAAAATCAAAAATCAAAAAAAAGTTTAGAGATTAGATATAGTTTTTATATTGGATATAGATATGAAAAATATACATAGATAAATTAAAAATATAATATGGTTACAATCAATTTCAAAATTCTTATCTATAATTATCATTATATATTGTGCATTAGATTAGATTAGATGATTTACGTTACGTTTTACACTTCTTTCTTTTTTTTCTTTTATGTTGTCGCAGATTGAACACGACATTGATCCATTGTAAAAAGCGACACTGCGAAGAAAAAGAAAAAAAAAAAAAAATAAATTTTAGGTGGAACGGACAAGTGGGCATCGAATGGCATTAGAGTCACGTAATAATATTTACCATAAGGCATTTTACTTATTTTTTTTTTATTTTCTTCTTATTTTTTTATTGTGGAGTTTATAATTTGTGGAGTGAAGGACAAGAGAAGAAAGAGAAGACAAGACAAGAGGCAATAGAAGAAATTAGGCAATAGAATTTAAAATAAAATAATATTATTCCGGTTCCATGGTTAACGTGGAGAAAGAAAAGAAAAGAAAAGAAATGAACGTCGGAGAACGTCAATGAGAAATGGGAAGTACCGAGAGATGAGAGATGACAGATTTCTAGTAGTAGATTTACAACTAAGTAATTTGTATATATAGATAGATATGAATCAATAAAATCAATTAATCTCTTTATTTTGAATAGAACTATAGTGAAAGTGAAAGCAGCAATATTTTTTAGTAGAACAAAACAACAAGAAAAAAAAAGAAAAGTGTGTGACAATATAATACAATACAATATATAACAATAGTAGCACAATACAATAGTACTAAAAATTTTTTATATTATCGGTTCGTCACTTTATTTCTTTTTTTTTTCTCTCACTGATTTCTACTTCTACTTCCACTTCCATCCCCCCACCATCGAATTTATTTATATTTATATTTATATTTACATCTATACCCAATCCAATCCAAATCATACAATCAAATATTTACTTAGAATCAGTTTTTTTTTAAATACTTTTAACTTTCATCCACTTATTTTGCTATTCATATTTACATAATTAACAAACTTTTACATTCACATTCACATTCACATTCTTATACAAATACATTAAATTCATAAACATCATGTCTTTTTCAACAGGTAGAGGAGGTGCTGGAAATATACATCATTCAAAACATAAAACATCTGAAAATAATATAATATCTCCACAAACTTCAATACCAAGAGTATCTCCAGAAAATTCACATTCCAACAATTTAAGTTCATATCGTTCACATAATAGTAATAATATAAATAATGAAAACAATAATAATAATGGTTTACAACAAGTTCAATCAAATTCCAATAAAAAAATTTATTATTCAACAGGTAGAGGAGGTGCAGGAAATATGAAAACATCAGATCAAATACCTTCACCAAAATTAGTTCCTCAAGGTTCAAATACTCCTTATTTAACAACTTCTAAAATTTCAACAGGTAGAGGTGGTTATGGTAATATGATAAATAATGATGATCCTGAATTAACAAGAAAATTACAAGATGTTGAACCAAATACTACTAATAATGGTAATAATAATAATGATTTATATGCTATAAGTTCAAATAAAAGTTTTAGTGTTGGTAGAGGAGGTTTTGGTAATGTAATTTCAAATTCAAAAAGTAGAAGTTCAAATTCTTCAAATGAATTAAATAATACAAATAATTTATATTCAGTTTCTTCACATCCTGAAAAAAAACAGAAAAAGAAAGTTGGATTATTGGGAAAAATTAAAGAAATATTTACATAATTCTGAACTGACTACTACTTCTTAACTTTATATATATTATTAGAAATAATTTTTACAATTTAATTTAATTTATAATTTAATTTAAATCTATTTCTCTTATTGAGATAATAAAAAATCTCTAACTTTATCTAATGCTCTATATCTATGACTAATTGAATTTTTAATTGATTTATCCATTTCTGCATAAGTTTGATTAAATCCAATAGGTTGAAAAATTGAATCCCAACCAAAATTAGTTGGACCTTTACTTTTAACAATTTTACCATTTGTAATACCTTGAAATAATTTAACTTCTTTATTAGGTCCTTCACAATAACCAAAAGTACAAATAGCATTAGCATTTTTATTTGGAAAAGAATCTAACATTTTAACTAATCCATCTAATCCTAAACTTTTTAAAAACCATTTTATATATGGTCCAGGTAAATTATCAAATTCTTCAAATCCTAAACATGTATCTTCAACTAATATTGGTCCATTAATTATTTGAGCTGCTGATTTTGCTTTATGAATTGTAACTTGTTCAATACTACCTTGAATTTCTTCTAAATCTAATGATTTATTTATAATTTCAAATTTTCCAACTTTTGATGATTCTCCATTTGATGATGATGATAATATTGCTATTACTTCTTTTAATTTATTTTCATTACCTGTTACAAATGTAATTGTTGACATTTTATATATATATATATATATTGATTTAAAGAATTAGAGAGGATCTGTTGCATTAAATTTTTTTTTTACAATGTTTTTTTTTTTTTTCATTCCCATAGGAAGGTTTCAATAAATTAAAGAGAGTTAGTTTATAACGAAAATCACTTAATAAAATATATCAATTATCTATTCCCTTCCAAAAAAAATATAAAAGAATAATAATAATCTATTTAAAAAAATTATGTACAGAAAATATATTTATAAAACTTTCATCAAATAAATAAAAGGGGAATGAGTCCATCAATCAATATTCCTCTACTTCTCTATGTTATATACCTATTTACCTAATCTTTTCTTTAATGCTCTTTGAGCTTTTCTTTTTTTTTTTAATTTATGTTTTTTCATTTTTAATTTTCTTTTTCTACGAACTGAATCAGTATAAATAATTTGAATTTCTTTTCCATTATCATTTTTATTAATAATTTCATTTATTCTTTCAATATTATTATTTAAAGGTTCATTTATTGATTTTTCGTTATTATTATTATTATTTAATATATTGTTAAAATATAATGGACTTATTAAATTATTTGGTGATGATAATGATGAAGATTTATTTGAAGTTAATGGTGAAGAAGATGATGAAGATGCAATGAATGGTAGTATGGTTGATGATGATGATTTTAATGATGTTGAAATAATGGATTGTTGAAAAGTTGATGCTAATCTTATATTCATCAAAGTATTATTTCCCACACGTGGAATTATTGAATGTTTTATCAATGATCTAAACATCATCTTATATATATGTTATACTTTGGTTCCTTAAATGGAATTTAAGTTTTTAATGTTGAAGTAAATTTTTCTTTCAATCTTTTTTTTTTTTTTCTTCTGAATTGATTGGAAAAAAAATTTGAAAATTTTTTTAACAGTACTTATATGCAGGTCACAAATGGTAGCAACAATTCATTATAACATAATTTTATAGTGTTAATAATATTTTATATAACTATAGATTTATCTATATTTTAACCAAATGAAAAGATAAAAATCTGAAGATGAAGTGAAATTAATAAATAAGAAAGACTTAATTTTGGGCTTAGATCTTTAAGTAAATTTGTATGTTGAGTATTTACGTGGTGTTATGTTATATATATATTAAGTGGCTTTTAATTATTGTTATATATAGGTCGAAAATTCAAATTCATTTATAGATTAATATAGATATTTAATAATAGAGTATAGATGAGTTTTTCATGAACATATATAAATGTATATGTATGTATGTATGCAATAATAATATATAATCAGATCTATACTTTGAATCAGAGTTAAAAATGAAAATTAACAAACCACGACTAAAAAAACGCAACACGAAAAAAATAAAAATAAAAATAAAAATAAAAACTTAAAAAAAATTTTTTTTTTTGTCTTGTTTTTATTATTAAAAATATTCATTAATCCTCGTGGGAATATTCATTTTTTTCTACTTTTTCTTTTTTAAATTGTTATATGATAAATAGATTTAAAAACTATATAATAAATCATAAATCTTTAATAATTAGAACAATGTCATCAACAACTTCAACTACTTTAAGACCAATAGTTATTTCAGGACCTTCAGGTACAGGTAAATCCACATTATTAAAAAAATTATTTGCAGAATATCCAGGAAAATTTGGATTTTCAGTTTCAAATACAACAAGAAAACCAAGAGAAGGAGAAATTAATGGTAAAGATTATAATTTTATAACAATTGAAGAATTTCAAAAATTAATTGAAGATAAAAAATTTATTGAATGGGCTCAATTTTCAGGTAATTATTATGGTACAACAATAAAATCAATTAAAGAAGTTTCTGAAAAAGGATTAATTTGTTTATTAGATATCGATATGCAAGGTGTTAAATCTGTTAAAGAAACTGATTTAAATGCAAAATATTTATTTATAAGTCCTCCATCAATTGATGAATTAAGAATTAGATTAAATGGTAGAGGTACTGAAACTTCAGAATCTTTAGAAAAAAGAATTGCTGCTGCTTCTGCTGAAATGGAATATTCAAAATTACCTGGTTCTCATGATAAAATTATAATTAATGATGATTTAGATAAAGCTTATGAAGAATTTAAAAAATTTATATTAGAAGAATAAATAAATTAAAGTTTTTTTTTTGTATATTAGAGTAAAGCATGATTAGAATTTAGAGAGATATATAGTAGGAGAAATACCATACCCTTTTTAGGATTTGATAATAATTATGAAAAAAAGATAGGAATGTAATGTTTAGTTTAGTTTAGAACGTAGATATTGGGGATTCAAACCCCGTAGCCTTTTCTTTTTCTTTTTCTGTTTCTTTTTTGTAGTGTGCAGTGCAGCCAATAATAAATTTTAAACCTCAACTTCAACTCACCATATAATAAAACAATTGACAGATAAAAAAAATAGTTTTCTACTGATCACAATTTAATAGTTATATATATATATTCAATTATCTTATCAAAATACATATATAATAAGTTATCAATCATCATGAGTACCAATCTTCCATCATCAATGAGTTTTGGAGAAGAAGAGTATGTGTTTTAAGTAATCAAAATTTTGATTTTATTTTACCGATCTTTTACTAACTTTTTATTTTTTTAGACCACATCTTATGGATAAATTATGGGAAAAATCAAAAGAACAACCATTAGTTCCATTAGGTTCAATAGCAACAGCAATAGCAGTAATATTAGCAGGTAGATCAATGAAAAGAGGAGAAAAATTAAAAACTCAAAAATATTTTAGATATAGAATTGGATTTCAATTAAGTACATTAATTGCATTAGTATTTGGAGGATATTATTATGGTAGAGAAACAAATGAAGAATATAAAAAGACAAAAGAAGAAAAATTAAGAGAAAAAGCAAAAATTAGAGAAAAATTATGGATTGAAGAATTAGAAAGAAGAGATTTAATTATTCAAGAAAGAAAGAAAAGATTAAAAGAATCTCAAAATGAATTAAAATTATTAGCTGAAAAAGGTTTCCAAAATGAAAAAATTATTCAAAATGATTTAAATGAAATTATTAATGATGTTAAAGAAGAATATAAAGAACATAAAGAAGAAGAAGATAAAGAAGAAGAATCAAAATAATAATTCTATTTGAAATATAACCATTCATTTATATTATATGTATATAGTACAACTAAATTTTTCTTTCTTTCTCAATTATTCACTCATTCAACTCACTCTTTTTATAAATAAATAATGATAACGTTACGATATAGTTTTTTTTTTTTTTTTTTTTAAATAAGTCTTCTTCTTGTTGGTATCTTTCCTTCTTCTTTTCTATTATATATATTTTCTTTATATTATTTATTTATGACCTTATATTTGAAGTAGAATAATATAATTTACCATCATATTTTTCACGTTCTAATTTTGAAAGAAATGGAAATGAAGGTATTATTTTTTTATTATTATTTTCAATTTGATTTCTTTGTAAATGTTGATTAAACATTAATAATCTATTATTAGCAGACATCTTTATTCTCTCTTTTTAATCCTTGATAAGATAAGATAAGATAAAATTTTTAAAAATTTTTTGAAGAAAAGAAAAGAAAAGAAAGATATGATGCTTTTTATAAAAATTATTTTAATTCCAGATATTATGTATGTTTATCGGAGTTGCCAAAAAATTACTACAAGTCACATGACTAGATTTGAGGTATAACTATCCACCAACCCCAACCCCATCCCCATACTATCATCAAATTAAAGAGATTATATAATCCATTTTATTTCGATATCATTATAATTTACTTATCTATCTATTATAGAATTATACTAGTATTAAAAATATAGACTCCCTTCAAAAAATTATAAACACACATGGAATATTTTTTAATAGAAACTCATTTTCAACTACATCAATAAAACCACACAATATATTTTGATTATAGTTTTATGATGACGACAATAATTCAAAAGATTATTGATTTCATTATGACGGGTTATTATTAATCAACAATAATAATCTAATTTTTTTTTTTTTTTGGATACGAATTTTTTTTTTAGTTTTAGTTTTTGATCTCCACAATTACGAATCAAGAGTTTCTTGAATACTTTAATATTCGTACAATATATATATTATATAAAAAGATTAATATTTTATAATGTATTATACAGAAAATCCCTTAATTATAGATAATTTTATTCACAATTTTTCTATTCATCAGCATTACTAAGATTATATAATTTAATATAATCAACATCTAAATCATTCATCATTTCTGTAATACCATGATTACCAATATGATCACCATCTTTTGATGAATTAATTTTTTCATTACTATAATTACCTCCACCACTATTACTTTTAGGAATTTCACTATATAATGCTTTAATTGAACTTTCAATTTTAACTAAACCTTCCCAAGCTACTAAATCACTATAAGTTAATAATAAATATGGTGAAAAATCTGAATACCATCTATGATTCCAAACTAATAATTTAATAATACTTTCTAAAATTTTTTCATTTAATTGATTCATTAATTTTGAATAATTTTGAATAAAATTTGAATTATTATTGGTATTTTGTAAATTTGTTGATGTTGATGTTGTATTTTTTGTTAATAATTTTGATTTTTCCATAAGATAATATTTTAACATTTCTCTTTGAGATTTTGCTGAAAATCTTCCACTTAATGCATTTGCAAATGCAATTGAACCTTCTTTAAAATGTTTTAATCTATACGCTATTGAACCTAAAATTTCCCATTCTAATGTAGTCTTTTTATATTCCATTTGTTGAGCTTGAAAATGTAATGATTCTGCTTGCCACATAGTATAAGCTCTTAAATCTTCATATAATAACATAAATAAATTATCTAACCATCTTTCACATAATCTTTTTTTTCTAAATTCATCTTCATAATTTAAATCATTTTCATTTTCTGAACTTTTTTTAGGTGATTTTATAGCAATTGTTGATGATGCATCATTAATTTCAGTTGTACTATTACTATCTCCTCCATTAATGTTTATTTTAGATGAATTTGTTGAATTTCCTGAATATTTTCTTAAATGTCCATTTGATCCTTGTTTATCTTTTCTATATTCTTCTTCCATAACAAATACTTTAGCACGATATTTTAATAAAGATTCCCAACCAGTTTTAACAACTATATCTGTTAATAAATCATAAGCTTTTGAAAATGTTGATTTTAAATTAGTTGCAGGTAAATTAATTAATTGAGGATCTAAATTTTTTTGTTCATAACTAATTTCATTACTTTGTAAATTTGAAACTTCATCTAATGTAACATCCATTGGTGAAGATAAATGTAAATCATCATTTGATCTAATAGGTACAACTCTTTTTAATTGATATTTTTCTTTATGACTATTCATTGGACATGAATTTAATGTTAATAATGCATTTTCAAAATCTCCTAATTTTGTATAAACTTTAACTAATGTAGCCCAAGTTTTAAAATCTGATGGTGAAGATTTAACAGCTTGTTTAGCTAATTCTAAAGCTAAATCAGGTTTCTTTTTATCTAAACAAAATTCTGCTTGTATAACTAATAAATTTGAATCTCTTTTATTTTGTTCAATACCTTTATTCATTGTTTTAACAGCTTCAATTTCATCTTGTTTTAATAATTGTAATTTTGCAATTAGTGATATAATAGCTGGTTCAACTTTATATAAACGATTTAAAATATCTAAACCACGATCATAACTTTGAGTTAATTGAATAACTTTTAAAAATCCATCTATTAAATAATTATTAATTATAGTTGGTTGAGGATATTCAACATTACAACCTAATTTATTACCTTGAAAAAATAATGTTTCAAAACCTATTAAAAAATTATTTAATAATTCTTTTGATACAATTCCATTATTAAATGGATTAATTTTTCTAATTTCAACTAAACCTCCAACTTTATTAAAATTATCATCACTACCTTCATCATTTTCTAATACAGCTCGTATAATTGATGTAATAAAAGTTTCTAACCAAAGTTTATCTAAATCATTTTGAGTTAATTTATCAAGTTGTAATAATTTACCATCTTGATTAACTATTTGAATATCAAATTTTCCAGGAATATGAACAGTTACTCTCATATCAACTTTTGAAAAAGCATTAAAAGTACAATAAGTTAATTGAGGTACTTTCCAATGTTTTTTTTCACCAAACCAATATTGCAGTTTTGAAGTCATTAAATTTGCTAAACTTTGTAAATGAGCAGCTATTGAAGCAGAATTTGAAGTATCAACTCCTGTAAAATATAAAAATGTACCAATTTCATGTTTTGAATTTATTGAAATTTTATTTATACTACATAAATCAGGTGGACCTAATTCAATAAATTGTAATAATCTTGCTGTTCTTTCCATCAAACATGATCCAGGAAATTCTTCTCTAACTTCTGGAATTGAAGCTATTGATGGGGTTAGCATATTACAAAAATGATTTTAATTGTGTGTAGAATTAATAAATTGAAATTTCTTTCGTTGGTTGAATTCGTGTTCAATTGTTTTTCTTTTAAAGTTTTTTTTTTTTTTTTGTTGATTTATAAATTTTCTTAGTTGTCTTTTTTTTTTTTATGACAGTTTTCCATAGCCTTGGGATTTACAATAACTATTATTACTATTAACTAAGCATTACACCAAGGTCAAGTATTAGAAAAAGAAAAGAAAGAAGACAAGACAACACAAGGCAAGGCAATAAGATAAGATTCAATATAATTATACATATATATTTATTAATACAAAAAAATAATCTTCTATTTAGTTTTTTGTTTCTTCTTTTGTTGATTTTGTTGATTTTGATTTTGTTGTTGTTGATCAATTTCTTCTTCTTCAGGTTCATCATAAATATTATCCCAATCTTTAGCTGTTAAACAATATTTTTCAGGTGGTAAATTTAAACCCCATTTTGGTATAACAGTTGGTAAAGGTTTACTATTTCTTTCTTGAGCTAATTCTAACATTAATTCTTTTGGTGGTATTGGTTTAAATTGATAATTACTTCTTGCAGCTATAGCTAATCTAATATCATCAGTATTTATATTTATATTTGTATTTGAATTTAAATTTGTATTTGTATTTATTGGTTTTGTATGATCATTATAAACTAATGCATCTTTTAATATACTTTTTGTATATCTATGAGCAAAATCCATCAATTGTAATGGTACATGATCTTGATAATTTTGTATACCTTGTGTTGCAAATATCAAATGTAATAATCTAACATCTCTTGGTACTATATTTTCTTTCTTCTCTATATTAGGTTGTTGAGAATTCGATGTGTTATTGTTATTGACATTATTATTATTATTACTAGTATTTGTTTCTTGTTGTGTATTATTGCTTGTATCATTAGTATTCAATGTATTATTAGTTGATTCATTATTTAATGATCCAGGAGCACTCATATTAATTAATTTATTTGATTGATTGAATCAATAATAATCTATATATATCTTTAAATTTGGTCAATGGTGTTTTGAAAAATATTTTTTTTTTTTGTAGGTTTGAACGAGAATTACTCCAAATGATAACTTAATCAAATGGAAATCTTAAAACTCTTTATGATATTCAAAAAAACCCCCCAAAAAATTGAATTAGAAATATGTTTTGAAAATTAATTAAGAGAATCATTCATTGATATTGGTAAGAATTGATTGTTTGGTCTTTTTATAAATCATTATATCTATTCAATTATAAATATGGGAAAAATCAAATTGTAGTGAGATTCACATTGTAACCATTTGAATATAAGTATTACAAACAGTTGTTTCAAGTCTCTGATATATATCAATGAATTAAATGAATACATAAGTATTTGATTCCGAAGACATTCATCTCTTTATTTTTAAAAGAGAGATTTTATATAGATTTGTATAGAACTTGTTTAACACAATTTATTTTAAAGTAGTGAGAAGAAGCCGGTCGCAATATTCAAAATTATATTTATTTTTTTTTTTTTTATTAATTAATTTGTAAAGTTTGTCTAATCAATCTTAAATTCAACCAAAAATGTCAATTGAAGAATCTGAACAAATAATCGAAGAACCGGAATCAATGGATATAGATCCACCAAAAGGAGATTATCATCTTATTTCTCCATTTGGTTATTTAAGTCAAGATGAAAATGATTCAAAAATTAATCAAGTTATATTAATTTTAAATCAAAAAATTGAAATTGATTTAATTTCAATATGGAATCGTTGTGAACTTTCAATATGTGCAGATGGTGGAGCAAATCAATTATATAATTATTTTAATAATAATGAAATTGAAAGAGAAAAATATATACCAAATTATATAGTTGGAGATTTAGATTCAATTAATTCAAATATAAAAAATTATTATCAAAATAAAGGTAGTAAAATAATTTTACAAACTACTCAATATTCAAATGATTCACAAAAATGTTTAATTACAATTCAATTACATTATCAATTAAAAGGTAATTTACCAGAAAAAATTAATAATTATAATGGTTTACAAGAAATTTGGGATTCAATTAAAAATAATGAAAAACATAATTTAGAAATTAAATTATTTGTATTAAATGCAATAGGTGGTAGATTTGATCAAACTATTCAATCAATAAATCAATTATATATATTAAATAAATTAGAACCAAATTTAAAAACTGTTTTTATAAATAAATCTGATATTATATTTTTATTATCAAAAGGTAAAAATTATATTATTTATAAATCTAAATCTATATTTAGTAATGATAAACAACCAATTTGTGGTTTATTACCATTAAGTGATAGATCAGTTATATTAAATACTTGGGGTTTAAAATATGATGTTAGAAATTGGAAAACAAATATGACTGGAAATGTTAGTTCATCTAATAGTATAAGTGGTAATAAAGGTTTTATAGTTGAAACTTCTGAAGATATAGTTATGAATATTGAAATTAGATGATGGAATCCTTAATATATATAATAATAATAATAATAATAATAAACATTTATAGATAACACTGTAAATTAAATCTAAATCCCATTTTCACAAAAAATGCTGTTATAGTACTACACCACACATGGTAGTAACCAATCATTGTTAACATTTGTAAGAAAATATACATCAATAGAGGCCCCCATTCATTTCTATACTAAATTATTTAACCATGACAAGAATTAAAAAGAATATATATATATAATATTTAATTATACAAAAAGAAACAAAAAAAAAAAGAACACCACAATAAAATATATAAAATCAATCAAAACAAAAAAATTAATTATAATCCTTTAATTAATGCCATAAAATCATGATCATCACCTAAAATTTCTTCAACATCAGCTAATGCATTTTCACTAAATAATCCAGATTTAGTTGGTCTATAACCTTCATTAACTGCTTCTACAATACTTGCTCGCCTTCGTTTAGCTTTAATATTATCATTAGAAGTATTGGTATTTGATGATGATGATGATGATTCTCGACGAGGTTTTTTAATACCTGAATTTGAATATCTTCTTGTATTATTTGATGTATCTTGATGATGGATATGATGATGATTATTATAAAGTATTGATTTATTTCTAAATGCACCTAATGGAATTTTTTTATTTGATGAATTATTAAAATCTCTCCAAATTTTAATATCATTTTCATCATCATTTTCTAATTCACTTATATTTAATAATTCATCTAATCCCATTGCAGCAACTGAATCATCAAATATACTTTTTCTTAAATTATTTACATCTCTTGTTGTTGTTGTAGCTGTTGTTGTTGTGGTTGTTGTTAATGACGTACTTGATGTAGATGAAGATCCTGATGATATTTGTTGATTATTTGATGTTGATGAGGATGATGATTGTGAATTAATTATTGATCTTGGTTCATTTAATTTATTACTATTAAAAGTATTATTTGGTTGTAAAGTTCTTGTTGATAAACCATCTATAATTCCAAATGGTTTACTATCTATAGTAACCCATGAACCTAATATAGGTGGACGATAATCAGCTGTTTTTGAAGATAATACCTCAGTTGCTTTTTTAGAACCACCAATATTATTATTATTATTTGATGTTGGAATATTTTCATCAACATCAGTTGATTCACTTGAATCATAATCATAATTATAATTTTCTTCTTCTCCTTCATCTTCTTCTGATACATGATATTTCTTCTTGTTAAATGTTTTATCATTATCTATTTGATTAAATAAATCATCAACTTCTTTAGTATGTTTATGTTTATGTTTATTTTTCTTTTTGTTTTTTGAATCCTTAGTATTTTTATTATCATTTTCAGAATCATCACTACTAAAAAAATAATTCCATAAATATGAATCATCATCTTCATCAGAATTATAATTCTTGACTTTATTTCCTTGTTTATTGTATTTATTTTTCTTTTTCAAATTTTTTTCTTCATTAACTTGTTGTTGAGTTTTATTTAAAAATGGATCATCAAAATCTATTAAATCAATATAATCATCTTCATCATATTCACTTTCACTACTTTTATCATGATTACTTTCATAAGTTATAATTGGTTTATGTTTGTCTTCACCAATTCCTTTAAATGAATTATTAATTGTTGATGCATCAACATCATCTTCACTTTCTAAATCATAAAAATTATCTTCTTCTTCATCTTCAAAAAATTGTTTAGCTCCTCCTTCTTCATCAAATCCATTATTTTCAAATTCATTAACTAAAAATTTCTCTTCTTCTTTTAAAAACGGATCATTTTCTTCATCATCATCATCTTCCTCTTCTTCTTCTTCTTCTTCGTTATCTGATTTAGATGATTTTTGTTTTTCAGTTTGTGTTTCATTATTCTGATCTTCTGGTAAAAATTCATCAACATCATTTTCCGCTTGTAAAGTAGCTAATAATTCATTATCATCAATTTCATAATCATCATCAGAATTCAATTCATCTTCATTAATTTTAGGAACTTGCATTAATTGATGATCAAAATCAAATTCAAATGGTAAATTAGTTGCATTATTATTACTTTGTTTTTCATTTGGTGAAAAATCAACTTCTTCACCAATATCTTCTTCTTCTTCTTCTTTTTTAGTTACAACGGTTGAATCTTCTTGTTCTTGTTGATCTTCATTACTTGATGAATCTTGATCATTATTATCATTATTGATATCTTCAAATTCAAAAGTGAAATTAATATCTGGTAAAACAGAGTTTGATCTTCTTCTTCCAAATTTAATAGAACTTTTTCTTCTTTTTGGAGGTAATTGTTTAATTTTATCCAATTTTTCTTCTTCTTCATCATCATCGTCTTCTTCAGATGAACTCTGTATAGCAGATGTACTATTATTTTGATTACTCTTTTTTCCTTTTATTGATTTCATTGCTCTAGCATAATTTAATGATTGAGCTTTTTGTTGTGCTTGTAATTGAACAAAATCAACATCAGAATCATCATCTGATGAACTAAACATTTCTTCATCAGAATCATTATCATCGTTATCATCACTTTCTTGTATCTTTTTGCTGTTATTTAATAATGAATATAAACCAGTTAAATCATCATCTTCATCCTCATCTTCGTCGTCGTCATCACCTTTTTCTTCTTCTTCATTTTCTTCTTCCTCTTCATCATCATCTTCATCATCTATTTCTTCTTGATAATTTTTATTCCAATTAAAAGTTTTTTTAGGAACTCTTTTTCTACCATAACTTTTTAATTTCTTACCACCACTAGTAGCAGATTTTTTAAAATTATGTACTTCATCATCATTAGATACAGCAGTTAATGAAGAATCAGAATCATCATGAACTAAATAAATTTCATGATGTTCTGTAGTATTATCATCGTCATCATCATCATCAGAATCTATGATTTCAATTTCTCCATCATTTGAAGAAGATGAAGATGTAGATCTAGCAATACTAAATTTTCTCTTATTATTGTTATTATGATGATTAGCATTGAAATTTTTTATACTTTTTTTACCACCATGACCATAATATGGATTTTTCATAGATGGTGAAGAAGATTTTTGATTAAAATTTTTAGTTATTGAAATTGGACTTTTACCCATCTCTATAATTTGTGAATAAGTTTTGTTTTTAAAAAAATATAAAATATAAAAAATAAGTCTTGATTAATTAAATTTAAAAAATTATAATAATAAAATGTATAGAAGTAAACTCTTCCCTTTCTGTCTTTCTGTCTTTCTGTCTCTCCCTCTCTTCTCTTACTCTAGTATATATATATCTAATTAATTAATTATTGGGTATATATAATAAAATGATTAGTAAAATAAGTAAATATAAATGGATTTTTATTTGATGAATTTCGATTTATATACATAATAATATTTGATAAAATATAGTAATTTGATTTAAAATAAATAAAAAACTAATAAAATCCAAGTTAAAAAAAATTGAAATGAAAAATTTTTTTAACAAAATAAATAATTAATTAATTATTGTATATAATAAAAATAATATGATAAAAATGTTAATAATAGTATATTTTGAAATGTACTTTGTCTTACTAAATTAATTCTGGAATAAAAGTATAGTTGATTTTGATGGTGTGTTGCTTTGGTTGTCTGGTTGGTTGTTATATGTTACTGATAAGAATAAGGAATTGTTGTAAATGTAGATGTAAATGTTACTTGTTTTGAATATTATCAATAAAAAAAAATCTTTTCTTAATTAAATATATAAGTTATAAATAATCCTTGAGTTCTATATAATATAATTAATATATTACAGATATGAAAGATCAATAAGTTAAATATGGAAATAAGATTGAAATAAATAAAAATGTATAGAAAAAAAAAAATCTAAAAAAGAAGGAAGATTGAAATATAAATATAAGTAGTAATAAATAATTATAGTATAATAAGAACAAACTCTTCTCTTCTTAAAAAAATTTTTAATTTTTTTTTCTGTCTCCTTTTTTTAAAATTTAAAACTGTTTTGATTTTCGTTTTAGATTTTTACACCCCATGTCAAAATCATCTTCATCTTCTATTTATTTATCCTATCTATCTATTGAAATTTCTCTCATCTTTATAGATAACAAACTTATGTCATTTATTTAGTTTTCTTTTATTTAGCTCTTGAAGACTATAATTATAAATATATGTATATCTTATTATATAAGTTTTAGAAACGGTTATTTAATTTTTAAATCTATGCCGATATATATGTATGTATGTAAATGATGTTAAAAAGAAACGAATGAGAGAAATAAAAAGTCTTTTGAATCATGGAGATATAAATATAAAGAAATAGATAATGTATGGTCTACATATAGAAGAATATTAGTATATTACTAAAAGCAACAAAAAGTAGTGACACCTATTACCTATTACCTATCACCACCATCATCATCAGGAATCACCACAACCACAGTTTTTCTTTTGTACTTTCTTTCGTTCTGTCGTTCTTTCTTTCTATAAATTTTTCAAATTTTTCAAATATTTTATATTTTTTATTTTTTTCTTATATAGTGATAGTATATCTACACCCCCTCCTTCTATTCTCTGCCCTATAAAATAAAATTCTCATCCCATGTATGCCATGCCATGCCCAGTCCCTATGTCATCCCATGCCTCATCGCTCTAAAATTTCATACGTACACACCATAAAATAATACAATACAAAATAAAATCCCTCGTCTTTGTTTTGTTTATTCTTTTTCATTTTGTACCATTTGCTACTGTTTTGGTTTGTTATTGTTACTGTTATTGTCGTTTAAATGTCTTACTATCAATTACTTTAAATTGTTACATTGATCTACATTACATTACAACAACTATTAATTATTATTAATTACTTAATATTGCTGATTTCATTGCATTTAATTTGATTTGATTTGATTTGATTTCGTTTGATTGCTTAAATTCTTCTTATTCTTCTTCTTCTTTTGTAATATAATACAATATATAATTATTCTTTATTTTTTCATTTTTTATAAAACTCACTAAGTATTAATAGATACAGGTGTCCGAATTTAGGACATGATATAATTATTGCAAACCTCAGTCCTTTATCAGAGGCTATTAGATTTTAACCTAATAGGAGAAGACTCTCATATGAACTCCTATCACCTTCTGAAATACTCCCCATAAAACCAACATTGTTGACGATACTCTTTCTATTATGGACTTTTAATATTACAATAAATTTATTCATGAGATGTGCGCCGCGTTGTCCCGCGCTGACAGTACTTTGGCCCTACGCTACCTTGGCCCTACGAGGCACGGTATCGATAAGAACAGCAGTCCCTGTCTAGCAAAATGTGTGGCTCAATTAATAGTTGCAATTTTAGAATAGTACAAGGTTTAGGATTGAAATAAATATACAAGGTGTGATAATTTGTATAATTGGAATCTACGTTTTGAATAAATTGTGCTAATCAACATATATATTTGTTTCAATAATGGTTGTATTATATTCTTAATAATTTTTTCCTTGTGAAAGGGGCTATTTTCTACAAATTTTATTATATATATTTTTTTTAAATTTCCTAATGTACATTTATTTTGTCTTTATTGATTCTTCATAATATCTATATATTTATATTTATATATTTATTATATTGTTGTAATAATAATAATCTACAACTCAATAAATTATCATTCTAGTAGAATCAAAATATTACTTATTATTATAATTATTACAATTCTACTTTTCAACTTCTCAATTCTGTTTGTTCATGTTTCAAATTTTTTTAATATTTTTTATCAGCTTCTGCACTTGCAGTTAATCTTGCACTTAATTCAATTTGATCTTTAATTGCTTTAGTTAAATATTCAATCATAATAATATCTTGATTATGATCATTAAATAATTTTTCTAAATTTTCTTTATTAATTAATAATTTTGGTTTATTTAATATTAAATTACTTAATAATCTTAATAAATCAATATTTTCATCATCATTACTATTTTCTTTAAGATTATTTATATAATTTAATAAATAATCAATATTATATTCAACATTTTTTAATTGTTGTGATAAATATGATAAATCTTTTGTTGTTGAATTTTCTATATTATTATTATTATTATTAGTTGAAAAATTATTTATAAGTTTATTTTGTAAATTATTAAATTCAATTTTTTCAGTAACTGTTGAATTAATAATTTCATTTGGTAATGGTGTAAAAATATATGAATTATTTATGGTAGTAGTTTTCCAACCTAATGAAACATTAGTTGCACCTGTATGTTTACCAACAGCAGCACCTAAATATGTATTAATTTTTGGATTAATAATTTTTTGTAATTTTTCATCAAAATATTCAACATTTAAATATATAGCTGGATAAGGATATGCACGATCTATACCTTTAGAATAAAAATCATGAATTAAACTTGTATTATCATCAATTTTATTATTACTTCCAAACCATCCTAATACAGATTCTTTTGGATGTGATTTTTTATATAATTGATAAATAGTTTTATGAACTGGTTCATCAATAGTTATAGAATCTCCGGATTCATTAATTGGTACCATAAATGCATCTCTAATTTCTATTTCTAATCCATCTTCACTTCTATTACCTAATAATGTACCAATAATTCTTTTATTTAAAATTTGTTTAGATACAATTTCTAAAATTGTTAAGATTGCTGATAAATGAATTTTAACATTGACTGGTCCTGAACTTGATGATGAAACTGCTGGTGCCAAGACTGTTGGTCTGACCAAATGCATAAATGAATTATCTGACATGATTTAATTTTCAAAAACAATCCCTTTAATTAACTATATATTTTTCAGATTCGATGAATGAAAAAAATTTTTTTTTTCAAACTTCAAACGAACGAAAAAAAAAAAAACCAAACTGTTACAAGTTATATGCAGTTCCACGTTATGTATTAAGGTATAGATCTATGATTGATCTATTGATACAAACCAATAAATAAATATTATAATATTTATAGGTAATATATTATAATATTACAAATCAATACAATCGAATATCTATATATATATATATATATACTCAATAGTACGTGAATTAAAGAAGAAACTAATCCTACGAATGACGTGTTTGTCTAAACTTTCATTTGGCGATTGACCAACTGTTGGGTTGCCAAATTATGAGAGTGTGACACACCGAGTCACATCAAAAATCAAACAAAGAAAACCTTTAATTTCTGGGAGATAAATAAGTATTAGTTAAATATATAATCTATATCATGCCAATTGTATTCCAATAAACATACTCTTCTTATTTTCGGTGTTGATAGATTGTTTTAAACAATAACGAAGTTTTAAATAATCTAGCTCAGCGAAAAAAAAATAGAAAGAAGCAAAAAAAAAAAAAAATTCAAGAAAAAAACTGCAACATTATCTATCACCACCAACAAAGTCACCATAGACCATTCCTTATATATATAACAAATGACATCAAATGGTAATCTAACGAATACTACTACAAAAAATGATATAGATTTAAAAACAAATATAGAAAATGAACCAGAAACAAAAACAATAACAGACCAAAATTCAAATATGAATCCAACACCCACACCCACACCAATACCAACTTCACCTCAAACTAATTCAACATCTTTTCAAGATTTAGATTCCAATCTAGATTGGTTATTTGATGAAGAAGAAGTACTAAATCATTCACCAACAAGACAATATCATCCAATAGTACAAGAATTAAAAATTAAAGAAAATATATATGATTTTGTTATAAAATTAGGAACAAAATTAAAAGTTGATGGTAAAACTATATTAGCAGCTACAATTTATTTACATAGATTTTTTATGAGATTACCAATTACACAATCAAAATATTTTACAGCAAGTGCAGCATTAACTATAAGTTGTAAATTAAATGATAATTATAGACAACCTGATAAAATTAGTTTACAAGCATGTAATATAAAAAATTTATCAAAAAAACCAATTGATGAACAAAATGAACAATATTGGAAATGGAGAGATCAATTATTATTTAGAGAAGAATTACTTTTAAAAAAATTAAATTTTGATTTAAATTTAAATTTACCTTATAATTATAAAGATTTATTTTTAAATATTCAAGGTATTGGGAAATTTTATGATAAAAAAATTGAAATTTTTAAAATGTCAGTAAGTTTAATTGAAATTTTATCAAGTTTACCAATTTTATTATGTTATAATATGAAAGTTTTATTAAGTACTTGTTTTATTATAACAATTATTGAAGGTAAAAAACATTTACGTGAAGAAGAAGGAAATAAAAAACAAATTATTAAAGAAGTTGAAGATTTAAATATACCAAAAGGTTTTTTAACAAATATTTTAAAAGTTGATATAAATGAATGTATTAAATGTTTTAAATTTATTATAAAATTATTAAATATTTCTCAACAAGATCATCTTAATATAAGTAATAAAGTAGCTGCTAAAAGATTATTAATTATTAAAATTTCAGATTTTATAAAAGTAGCTAAAAGTGGAGCTGATGAAGAAATTTTAGAATCATTAGAATTAGAAGAAGGTGAACATAGATCAGAAAAGGAAGGAGAAAATAAAGAAGCAAAAGAAGAAGATAATGATCAATCATCAATAGGTGATAAAAGAGTACTTGAGGAACATGAAGAAAAACAACAGCCAAATATTAAACAACTAAAGGAAGAACAAAAAGAAGAAGTACAAAAAGAGGAAGAACAAAAAGAAGAAGAACAAAAAGAAGAACAAACAACTAAAAAGGAATGAAACCAAACGTTTTATATATAGAATATATAGCCTTTACTTATATCCGGTATAAACGTCATAATATTTAATTTAATTTAATTTTATTTAAAGTTTTTATATAAGTAGAAGGAGAGAAGCACTTTCTCACAGCAAAAAAAAAACATTAATTAATTATTAGGCTACGGAACACAACGAGCTTAATAGACTAATCAAAGAAAAAAAAAAATCAAATGTCATTCAATAATTCATTTTAAAGTTAATTTTAAACCAATCCACTTAAAACCAACACATAATAATAGTAACCATGGATTATAATGGTGATATATTTAATGATTTAGATACTTCATTACTAGAGATTTTTCAAAGAAGACAATTACAACAATATATAAATAATTTACCCCAAGATGAACAAAATGAAAGATTGCGACAAGCATTGAATAATAATCAAATTAGATTACAAACTTTACAAACTTTACAAAATGATATTAATCAAAGATCATCATATATTTATATAAATTGGTATTATAATTATTTACCATTAGTTATTATAAATTATAAATTAATTTGGCGTAAATTAACTTTAAAAAATTTTTTAAATGGTTTAATTAATTTTAGTAAAACAATTTTATTATTTATGATTAAAATTATTAGAATGTTTACATTTATAATTGCTTTTGGAACTTATTTTCAAACATTAATTGTTAAATTATTTGAATTTTGTGATTTAATGACTTTTACAGATAATTTTTTATATGATATAAATACTTATATTTTTCAAGATTTTAATCAAATGTTAATAACTCATGAATTAATTAAATTTTATCATGGTGATATAATGTATTTTTTAAATTTTAAAGAATCTGAAAATTATTCAAGTTTAAAAATTTTAAAACTTTCTTTATATAATTTATTTTCAAAAATGTTAAGTACAAAATGTAATATAATTAAAAATGATAATAATACTAATAATAATAATGGTAATTCAAAAAATAATAATAAAGAAGAAGATATAATGAAATGTGATTTAATTACAACAAGTTTAATATTTAAAATTTCAGATATGATAATTGATCTTTTTCCAAATATTGATATAATTAATTTAAAATTATTAACTATATTTATGTATTTAAGTTATGCATTGATTGGTAATTTAATTTGTTTAAATATTGCTATATTTTTATTTTATAAATGTATTAATGAAGTCAGTGGTTACGAACAAATCATACTAGGTATTAAAGATATGTTATTAAATACATTTAAATATTTAATTTAATAAGAAAGTGATTATTTATTATTATAGATATAAACGAGATATTATATAGAGTTTTTTTTTTTTTTTAAATACTAATATTTTTTGCCGAGGAAAATTGTACGTTAGATCTGGTCTATATACTTTAATTTTTTCTGCACTTTCCCCCCCACAAAATTACGCATTAATTCGTCAATATCCGCTAAGAGATTTACAAAACTATCAAATAAATCTTACTTTAAATTTTTTGAACTTTTTAACAACCCTTTTTTCTTTTTTATTCTACCAAAGGTAATAATAATAATAATGAGTTCAATTCCTGAAACTATGAAAGCTGTCATTTTCAATGGTCCTTTTGATATAAGTACTGAAGAAAGACCAACCCCAAAAATTCAAAATGATACAGATGTAATTTTAAAAGTTAAATATTCTGGTTTATGTGGTACTGACCTTCATTCTTATCGTGGTCATATTAAAGGTCCTATAAATACAATTATTGGACATGAATTCATTGGAACAGTTGTTGAAAAAGGTTCAAAAATTTCAAAATTTTCAATTGGTGATGATGTATTAAGTACTTTTACAGTTCAATGTGGTGAATGTTGGTATTGTAAAAATGGTTTATCTGGTCAATGTAATATTACTAATACTTTTGGTAAAGTTGGTTTAGATGGTGGTCAAGCAGAATATGTTAGAATTCCATATGCAGAATCAACTTTAATTAAAAAACCAGAAAATATAGATAGTAAAGTTGATGATTCAATTTATGTATTAATGGCAGATATTTTTGTTACTGGTTATTATGGAGTTAAAAAAATTAAAGATTATTTATCAATACCAACTACAAAATCAATTAAACCTCAAGATTTTAAAGATTCAACAATTTTACAATTAGGTGCTGGACCAGTTGGATTATGTGGTTTAAGAATATTAAAATATTTTGGATTTAATAAAGTTGTTGTTGTTGATAATGTACCACTGAGATTAGAAGAAGCTTTAAAATTAGGTGCTTATAAAACAATTAATTTTGATAATGAACCAAATGGAATTCAAGAATTTATTAAAAATGAAACTAATAATATTGGATTTGATGCAGTATTAGAAGTTGTTGGATCAAAATCTGCTCAAAAATCAGCTTATGATGCTGTACGTAGAAATGGTTTTATATCTTCTTTAGGTATGGGACATGATTCATTACCTTTTAATGGATTAGATTGTTATTTAAAAAATATTAATATTTCTTTTGGTAGATGTCATTCTTGGTCTTTATTTCCTGAAAGTTTGGAAATTTTTGAATTAATGAAAAATGATTTAACTAATTTTATTGATTATAAAACAACCATTGATCAAAGTAAAGAAGCTTTTGAATTATTTGATAAACATAAAGTTAATAAAGTAGTATTTGATTTTACAAAATAAATAGTAAAATAAACATTTAATATATATGTATATCTGCATATTAAGTTTTTTTATCTAAGTAATAAAAACAGGGCTTGTTAATGTATGTTTAAGTCTCTAAATTTAGAATCTTCCATATTTAATGGATTGGTTAAATTTTTCTTCTTTTTTTCTTGTATTATTTTTTTTGACATTAAAAAAACAACGATCTTATATAAAATTGGTTGTAAAAATCAATAAATTGAAATCCCAAACAATAATGCCGAAACGGAAATTAAATCCAACATCAAATCCATCATTAAATAATGATTTAAATAATAATAATAATAATAATAATAATAATAATAATAATTCAATAAGTTATCAAAATGAATCAAATTTAAGGGGTACTAATAAATATGATATAGACCCTAATAGAGAATTACCAAGACCTCAATTTACAAATGTATCATTAGGTAATAATTTAGGAAGTTATCCATCATCATCTTTTCAATCAAATCAATTACCTACAGTTTCTCCTGGTTATCCATATAATAACAACAATAATAAAAATCAACCAATATCAACAACAGCCGTGGAAACTGGACCAGTGCGAGCCCCACGAACAGGAATACCAGTATCAGATATTCTTCCAACAACAGATATACCAGAAGTAATAAAACAAAAATCAAATGAACCTACATCTACCAAAGGTAGATTAAGAGTAAGTAAAGCTTGTGATCGATGTCGAACTCATAAAATTAAATGTTCAGGTACAAGTCCATGTACAACATGTATGAAACATAAAAAAGAATGTTCATATTCAAATTCACATAATAAACAAGAAAATAATGATTCAACCAATAATTCAAATAATAATAATAAACGTCAAAGATTAAATATTGAAGTTGAACCATTTGGCTTACCAACTATTCAAAGAGGTCATAATTATGAATATGTTGCACATTTAGAAAATAGAATTCAATATTTAGAAGGATTATTAACAGAAAATTCTCAACAATTATTTAAAACACCAAAATCAAATGATCCAGAAAATGATGGTATAAATCGTACATTATTTACATCAAGTAGTAAATGGAGATTTTCAAGAAGACATCAAAATTTATTAATAGTTGAATTATGTAGATCAATGTATTCAAATTTATCAGAAGAACTGAAAAAATTAGTAACTATACCAAGAACTCAATATTTTGGTTGGAATATGTCAGGTGTGAATTATATAACATCAGAAGAATTACCAAATTTACCTGATGATTTACCTGAATTAGATCATAAATTTTTAATTGATTATTTTTTTAAAGAAATTAATCCTGTATTTGCAATATTACATGAAACTGTATTTAAAGAACAATTTGATGCATATAATAAATTAAATGAAGAAGTTTCAAAAAATCATCATCAAACAAAATTATTTTCTGCTATATTATTTATTGTTTATGCATTATCAATTAGATTTACAGAATTTCAAAAAATTAAAGGTCCAAATATTGATAAATTAAAATTAGAAGAAAAATTATTTAAATATGGTTATAAAATAGTTAGTATATTAAGTTTTGAATGGGAATCATTTGAATTAATTCAAAGTTGGTTATTAATATCATTATATTTAAGAGTTAGTCATAGACAAACATCATGTAATCATGCATTAAGTCAAGCAATAACAATGACAAAATCAATGGGTATTGGATTTGTTGAAGAAAATCCAAAAGTTTTATTATCAACAGCTTATGAAAGATTAAAAGCTAAAAGAATATTTTGGTGTGTATTTACATTTGATAGAGTTATTGGTTTACAAACAGGTAGATATTGTGGTATTAGAAATGAAGATTTTGGACGTCCTTATCCAAGTTTTAATTTTCAAGAAGAAACTATTAAAGATGATTGGATTACATTACCTGCATTAGCATTAATTCATATAGCAAGAATTTCAAATTTTATTCATACATTACCTAATGATAATCCACATCAAGTTAAATATCAACAAGTTAATACTGAATTAGTTAAATTAAATGATTGGTTTAATGATAATGGATTTAGAAATGATTTATTATATAAAGATAAATTTAATGAAGAAAAAATTAGTTCATTAGTTAAAAGTCAAATTAAATTACATTATTATGATTTAGTATTATGTATTCATGGTAAAGTATTATTTAATTATATTGGTAGAAGAATTGCAAGTCATGGATTAAAAATTGAATTAGTTTTAGATGCATGTCATGGAGTTATTGATGTATTAGATAAAACTAATAAAGCAAATTTATTATATACACCATGGTATTCAATATTATTATTATTATTTAATATAGGAGTTAATTCAATTACTTTAATAAGTAGTGGAGTTTTCATTGAACAATCAAGATTTATATTAAAAAATTGTTTAAGATTATTAACATTTTTAAAAAGATCACCAATTAGAAATGATCAAAATAAAATGATATTTAGAGAAAGATTTAAAATGGCTCGTGAATGTACATGGGCATTAAAAATGGCTAATAAAATTTTAACATTAAGATTACAAGAAGATATTAATTCCTTAAATAATATTGGTATTGATCATGGATCATCAGATGTTAATAAACAATTTTTTACACAATTAGGTAGAGAATCTCAAAATAATAATCATGAACCACCAAATGTATTTCAAAAAGTTTATGATAAACAATTACATAGAAATGATGAAGATGATGAACAAGATGAAGATGAAGATAATAATAATACACAGCAACAATTTCCACAACAACAAGAAGATGAAAATAATACTCATAATAATATACTACCTAATAATAATAATCCATTAATAGATACACCTAATAGTAATTCATCTGAACAATTTAATTCAAATTCATTAGATCCAGTAGATGATTATAATTCTACAAATATTGATAATTTATTAGGTAATATTCAATGGTTTGATCAATGGATGGATTTTAATTATGATTTTCCAAGTTAAGTTAAATATATTATAAGAATTTATAAGGGTTATAAACTTTATTAAAATGAATCAATTATATATGTTGTTAAATTATCATGATCAATTAAATTTTTTGCACCAAGAGAAAGAAAGAGAATTTAATAAATAATAATAATATATATTGCAAATTAAAAATATTTAGTTAATATTAATTTAATTTTAATTTTTTTAAGAAAATCAACACCATTTATAACTTTTTAATATATTCATAACAATAAGACCAATCATATAAATTTAATATTTTTAAAAAAAGTTCAAGCAAGGCAAGTCGCACATAGGAGGCGCCATTGCCTGCTCTATTGGTTTCAAAAATTTTGTCTAGTTTCAGTTACTAATGATGGTCCTGTAATTTCAGTAAATAAATATTATAAATTTCATTTTTTTCCAGTTTTGGTTACTAATGATGGTCCTGTAATTTCAGTAAATAAATATTATAAATTTTAAGATTGTCGCACATTGATGGAGGCGCCTTATCTTCTAATTTAACAAATTTTATGAAAGTATTACTAGTAAAAACTGGATGATAATGGTGGTTTGAAATGAATAAATTAATTTTGGAACAATGACTTAACTTGGAAATTAAATTAATACTAAATCAAATAATGAGGAATATAGTAATTGTTTTGGAGTTTCTTTTAATTGTAAATCGATTTGGTTATTATTAACTATTATACTTAATTGTTCGTTATTTTCAGTTATTGAATTAATGTCTAATATTTTAAAAGTATATTTTAATCTCAATTGATATTTTCTTTTAAATATATTTCTTTTTTCTTGAAATAAGAAAATGTTTTCTTCAAACAAGAACAATTGGAATTTAGATCCGTTAAGATCAACAACTTCATGAAATAATAAATCACCTTGATCTCCTAAATCAATGTTTACTCTACTTTTATTTTCTTCTAAAAATGTTTGATTTTTTACTTTTCTTTCAACTTGAGTTAAAGATTTAATAAGCTGTTGTAACATGGTTTGAGCAATTAATAAGTAATCAAAAGAATTAGACTTTTTATCATGCCAATTTGTAATTAATTCTTCCAAAAATGATTCATATTGTAATAACCTTTTTGTAGGTTTAAGTAATAATGATTCTAATTGTAATCCAGGATGTAATAAATCTGAAGAATTTTTAAGATCTTTTTTCTTTTCTTTTCTTAAATCATTACCTTTTACATGATTAACATACCACATTTTATAAATATCTAATTCTTTTATACCTTTGATAAATTCTAATCCAATTCTTTGACTAATGTTGTCAAATT
>JAKTXL010000143.1:0-34239 GCA_030582535.1 Insectozyma bohioensis | reverse complement strand
AAAAAAAAAAAAAAAAAAAAAAAAAAAAAAAAATAAAAAAATAAAAAATCAGTTGTTAAATGAGTTATATTTTATCAAGACTTTAGTAAAGAGATGATTCCCTTTAGAAATAAAAAATAAAAAAGATTAATTTTCAACTTTTCAAATCCAATCAATAATAATATTCTATAGATGAAACAATTATTAGGTATATTAAAATCAATCAATTATATCATCATAATTTAATTAAACCAAGTCCCAAAATTATTATCTTTAAAACTTTCAATATTAGTTAATTGAATTGATGTATTATTAAAATTTCAAAGTTTATTATAAAATCTTCATTAAGTTATACCAATTGGAAATTTACAAACTACTCAAACTTCATTTGTATTACATTTAAATTTAAAAAATTAAAGATAATAATAATGTTAATTTAAATATTATTGATTTAGATGTTAAATAAATTAAAAGAATCATTAATTAGGTAAATCTATCAAAATGATAATAATTGTTGGTTAATTATTGAAATTTTAATTGATGTAAATGGTGGTTTATTATATGATATAATTGGTCAATTGAAAATTTAAATAATTTAAATGAAATTATTAATAATAAAATTGAATTAAAGTTATAATTTAACTTTAATAAATCAAGTTTTAATAAAAAGAAAAAAATCTTAATCATCATCAAATAATAATAATAATAATATAAATAATAAATTAAAAGATTTTGATAATATTTTAACTATTACTGATCAAAATAATAATAAAAAATTAAATGATATTGTTGATATAAATTAAAAAATTCCAATTTATCCAAATTTATAAAATTAATTTCTAAAAATAAACAAAAAGGACATCTCAATTACTAAAAACAATAGATAAATATAATTTTTTAAATGTATAATTTGTATATATTGATTGAAATTTGTAGATTTAATTGACCATTTTTTAGATACAATTTGGTAATTTAACTGAAAATCCTTGGAGAATTGGTTTTGGAATGTAATTGTGAATAATTAGGTTGTGGTAATTCAAATTGTTGAGATGGTTTTGACCAACTACCTCCAACTTACATTTGCAGCAGTTGTAATTACAGTGGTTGAGAATCATTATAATTTAAATCAAAATTAAATTGTTTAAATATATTACAACATAAATTAAATTTATCATCATGAATTAAAGTAATTTGAAATCGTTTTAATATATTACCAGAATCATTATATTGTTTAAATCCAATAGTTGGTGATTTACATAAAATTGTAGTTATACATTTTTCATTATTGAAAATATTAAATGAAATCCTAATTTTTTAACTAAGTTAGTATAATGATGAATTGATGAATTTTGTTTTTTCTTTTTACAAAATCAAAGTACCTAAATTAACACATACTTAATTCACACCTTTCCAAAGTACTGTGCCACTGTTATATCTCCTAATAATTTTGTAAAATTAATTGATAATTCAGTACGTTGTGGATAATGAGACCATTTATAATTATTTTTATAGATTGAATATTTACAGATTTCAAAAATTAAAATTAGTCGAAGACATACTTCTATGTTGAATAGTTGGAAGAAGAAAAGTTCATAGAAATTATATTTTTTGCAACCCCATAGTTAAGAAAACAACAACCCTTTGATAAAAAAAAAAAACATCCACCACGCCAAAAAAATATAATTAGCAATATCAGATTGGTTGCCAATATATTTAATCAAATGATAACATCAAGAAGTAATGATAATACTAATACTATAGAAATAGAATTAATTACATTTTTTAATAATTAAAATTATAAATTATTTACCATTTGAATATATAATTGAGTTTTGGAACTAAAAATTAAAAATTGATCAATTTTATTCTGATTTATCAAATGGTTTAAATATAAATATAAATATAAAGAATAACAAATTGGATATAAATAGTTTACATAAATTCAATTAATAATATATATTATGTTATGTTACTATATAGTTGATCTCATAACAAAAATTCTGACATTATTCTCTTTTTGTCTTTCTTGCCCCCCATACCAAAAATTCTGCTTTTCTATAAATATCAATTAAATCCATAAATATTTTTATACAAAAATTTTTAAAACATATTACTTATTTATTTATTATAAAAAATTTATAATAATTTCTAAAGAATAAGACAAAAGTTCAATATTTTTAGAAAATTAATTATAATAATGAGTCGTATCCAAAGACATAATGAATGAAATTCTGGTTCCAAAAATTAGTTTCAAGAATAAAGAATATACAGTCCTATCCAACGTATCACACGTTACCTTATTTTTATTTGATAATTTCCATGACTTCTTCCTTATGTTTTATAAAATACTTATAAATAACTATTATAAATAATATGAATAATCAACCAAATGAATTAATTTCAATCTAAACTTGAATAATCCTATAGCTAAAAAATCATAAACGTTAGTAATTATAAATTATCCTAAACAATTTGAAAATAAGCCTAATGGGAAAATAATTAACATGAATATATATCTGTTTAGTTACAGAATATATATTTGGAATGTATAGTGTAAATAATTTTTTTTTCTTATTCTTGAAGGATTCTTCATCTATTTGTATACTTTTTTTTTAAACTTTATTATCTTATCATAAAAGAAATAGTATAAAATTTTCATAACGTCATATATATATATATATATATATTTATATATTTATATAATATTTATTTATCCTTTATTCGGTTAGTTTATTTTTTTTAATTTTGTTTTATGTTTGTATTTATATAAAAATTAGTTTAATATATTATAGGTTATTTAAGTAAAAAAAATATTGTTGCAAATTATTTTTTTCACTAAAGTTTGTCTCTCGCTGTTATAATAAAAATAAAAAAAAAATAGACATCCAGTGTCGCAGTTTCTATTTGGCGACACTTCAATTTTTGTAAGTTATTTTTTTCAGAGTTTAATAAAAGAGATGCCCTTTAAAAAAAAAAAAAAATAATTTTCAACTTTTCAATTCCAATCAATAATAATGTCAAAACCAGATTTATATGATCAATATCCAATAACTACATTACCAAGAATACCAGATTTGAATTTATCTGAAAAATTAGTTATATCAAGATTAAATTCAGTTGATGAAACTATTATTGATTTGGGTATATCAAAATCAAATATATCATCATATTTAATTAAACCAAGTCCAAAATTATTATGGTCATATTCTTTAAAACCTTCAACATTAGTTAATTGTATTGATGTATTTGAAAATAAAATTGATAATAAAAAATTTTATATTATTAGTTTAACAGATCGTAAAATTGAAAAAATTTTATTAATTGAAACAAATAAAAATGAATTAAATTTTACAACTATTAATGAAATTGAATTAAATTTAAAAAATAATTTAAAATGTATTAATATTAAATTTTTAAATAATCAAGATATTATAATTGTTTATAATAATGGATCTATTGAATTAATTAAATTTGAAAATAATAAATTAAATTTTACAAATAATAAATTAATTTTTAATAAAGATAAATTAATTTATAGTACTTTTATAAATGATTTTGAACAAGATTTATTATTATTAACAATAAGTGAAAATGAAAATAAAAATAATTTAATTTATAAATTAATTTCAATTAAATCATCATCAATAATTGAAATAAATTCAATTTTAAATTCATTTATAAAAAATGTAAAATTTTGTTATGGATCAGGAGGTATATTATATCAATATCATGATAAAAAAATAGATTCATTATCAATTACAAATTTTAAAATATTGAAAACAATTTCAATAAAATCATTAATTAAAGAAGAAGAAGAAGAAATTAAAGAAATTGAAGAATTAATTTCAATTAAAAGTCCTGCACAAGATCGTTTATTAATAAGTTATTCAAATATGCTTTATTTAATAAATTTTAAATTTGAAAGTTTATTAGCTAAATTTAAATCTTCATCAAGTAATTCTTTAAATAAATTACCTGATAAAATATATTTAAATGAATTAATTCAAATTAAAGGAAATTCTCAAACTACTCAAACTTCTTTTGCATTATATTTAAATTTAAAAAATAAAGATAATAATGTATATTTAAATATTATTGATTTAAATGTTGGTTTAAATAAATTAAATGAATCATTAGGTAAATCTATAAATAAATTATCTAATGAAGAAAAATTTCAAAAAGTTGTTGATATATTTGATATATCTTCATCTGATAATAAAGACTCCGATAATAATGATGATGATGAAATTAATCAAGTATTTAATGAATTAAAAATTGCTCAAGAAAATGAAGATTTAAATAAATGGGAATCTATATTAATTCCTTATTTAAAAAATAAAAAATCATGGAAAGAAATTATTGAAAATTCAAATTTAAAAAATCAAAAAGATAATAATAAAATTTATAAATTTAAAGAATTTGAAGTTGATAATGATAGAATTATAGATATAAATTTTATAAATTCTATATTAAATTTAATTTTTATAAATAATAATAATAATAATAATAATGAATCAATATTAAATTTTAAAAATTATAATTTTATACCTGAATATACTTTAATGTATTTATTAACAAATCCAATATTTCCAATTAATTATACTAATGGTTTAATTGAATTATTAAATAAAACAAATTCAAAAACTTTATTAAGACAAGCTATAAATACATGTCCAAATATTTCATGTAAAGATTTAATTAATCAATTATTAAATTCAGAAAATGAATTTGAAACTTTAATTGAATTAATAAATAGAATTATTGGAGAATTTAATCAACAAGAAATTACAATTATAACAAAACAAATTTTAAAATCAAAATTAAATTCAATAAATTTAATTAATTTAATAAATAAATTAATTAATCAAATACCAAATAATATTGAAAATTTAAATGATAATAATTGTTGGTTAATTATTGAAATTTTAATTGATGTAAATGGTTTATTATATAATTGGTCAATTGAAAATTTAAATAATTTAAATGAAATTATAAATAATAAACTTGAATTAATTCAATTAAATAGTTATAATTTAACTTTAACAAATCAAGTTTTAATGAAAAAGAAAAAATCTGGTAAAAAATCTTCTACATCATCATCAAATAATATGAATAATATAAATAATAAATTAAAAGATTTTGATAATATTTTAACTATTACTGATCAAAATAATAATAAAAAATTAAATGATATAGTTGATATAAATCAAAAAATTCCAATTTATTCAATTGATAAAATTGATTTTTAAAGATAAAAAAAAAGAAAAAAAGAATAGAAAGATATAGTTTTTTTAAATATATAATTTGTGTATATTGATTGAAAATTGTAGATTTAATTTGATCAATATTTTTTTAATGGAAAATTGAACACATGGTAGCCTTTGGCCAATTTTGAAGACAGAGATATAAAGAATGAATTAAGTAACTAGTTTGGTAAGTTTAGGATAATAGTATTAGTATTGTTTAAAACTATTATCACTCAATAACTTGATCTCTTTCTATATAACTCTGTAGGATATGTCATGTATAATAGTTAAAAGATTCATCTGCATAGTCAAGGAAAAATGTCAAAAATTAAAAAAAAAAAAAAGCGAAAACGAACCAAACAGAACCAAAAAAAAAAAGCAAAAAAATTATTTCATCAGTATCAAAAAATTGGATTCATACTTTCAAAGTTTTCATTAAATAAGAAGCTAAAACATGTCATTATCATCATCATCTAAAACATTATTAGCATATAAAAATGCATTAAGAGCTACCAGAATTGCATTTAGATCAGATATACCGATATTACAAGCAGCAAGACAACAAATTAAATCTGAAATACAAAAAAATAATAGTAATAATAATTTAAAAACTGATGAAGAAATTAATGAAGCAATTAAAAAATTAAATGATATAAGTAAATTTTTAATTGAAAATATAGTTCAAGGTGAAAAACAATTAGATGGGAAATATTTTTTAAATTTTCATGAAAAAACTGAATTAGGTGATAATGAAACTATTAAAAATAATCATAAAAAAGATTTAGGTAGTTTGGCAAATAAAAAAACTGCTAAACTTAGATAGATAGATAAATAGATAAATAGATAGATAAAATTAATTATTTAATTAATTAATTATATGGAGATAATGACTAATATATATTTTGTAAATAGAACATTTAAATAAATAAATTTAAGATATTGATCGATGATTCATCGAGGCCAAAAAAAAAAAAAAAAGTTCAATTTAATTAATTTTCTCTACAATTTGAAAAATTTACTTCACTTTAATAAAATAACTAAAAGAATAATAATAATAATAATGTCAGAAGAAGATATGAAAAGAGATATACGAATATCAAAAGCATTATCATATTTACTTCGTCATGGAGCAGAGAAAGAAAAATTAATAATTGATGAACAAGGATATATATTAATTTCAGATATTTTAAAACATCAAAGATTAAAAAGTTTTAAAACAACAAATGAAGATATTTTTAGAATTGTTAAAAATGATAATAAACAAAGATATAATATTAAAGAAGAAGAAGCAAAAGAAGAAACTAATAATTTAAAAATATGTGCAAATCAAGGTCATTCAATAAATAAAATTTCAAATAATAATTTAATTTTAATGAATAAAGAAGAATTAATTAAATTAAATAATCAAATTTATCATGGAAGTTTTAAAAATAAATTAAATTTAATTAAATTATCTGGTGGTTTATCAAAAATGAATAGAAATCATATTCATTTAACATCAAAAGAATTTTCAACTTTATCAGGTACAAAAATTAATTCAAATATTTTTTTATATATAAATATTGAAAAATGTTTAAATGAAAATATTATATTTTATAAAAGTTTAAATAATGTTATATTAACTGAAGGTGATTCAAAAGGTTTTATAAAATGGGATTTAATTGAAAAAATTTTAGATTTAAATGGTAATGAAATTAATAAGGATGAAATTTGATTTTTAAAAAGAAAGAAAGAAGAAACTTATAAATATTTAATTTAATTTAAATTTAATTTAATTGATAGATTGCTCATCATTATGTATAAATATTACTGTTAATTGTTATATTTTTTTTTAAACTTTAGAGATGTTAAGTAGTTTCGGTAAGGTTGGGAATATATATATCAACAAAATATGTGAATAGTACATAAATTTTAAAAAACTAAAAATTAAATTAAACAAGCATTATTGTTTTAAAAACGAAATAATAGAAAAAGAAACCAAAAAAAGGAATAAGGAATAAGGAAAAAGGAAAATTTTCAAAAAAAAAAGAGTTAAATAATAATATTATTATTATTATTTCAAAATGCAATGATGGTTGTTAATTACAGATAGTTTTATAATTGAATGGAAGGATATTAATCTAGATATTAATCTAGATTAAAAGTATCTTAACTTATATATATATGAAAAAAAAACATCTTATTGATGATGATTGCAAAAAAAAATAAGTAAAACCCGGAATTTATATATTTTCAGTTTTATAATTGAAACATAATTTTTTAAATTATTAAAAAATACATCATTTGAAATTTTAATCAGATTTAAATATATAATATATATATAATATAAAGTTGGCTTAAAAAACTAAAATAAAACGTATTCAATTCCTTATTTCAATTTAATTTCAAATTTCTTTGAATATTTGACTAAATTTCATTTTAAGATAAAAGAAATATGACATTTTCATTTTCAAAGCCTGAAAACTAAAACTAAAAAAAAAAATGAAACAACAAACAGTTGAATCAAGAAGTTATACTTTAGAAACGTTTTTGATAAAGTTGAAAATATGTATTTGAATTTAATTTAAGTTCAGAATGGAATGGGAATCAATCAATCAAAAAGTAACATATAAGTTTTTTCTGTAGAACGGGAATGGTCCGCGACACCGACTAAAATAAAAATAAGAATTAAAGAATTTTTCTTTTCCAGTAAAAATCTAGATCTCTAAACAAAAATTGCAAATTGCAAATTGCAAATTGTAATAAAATATCAATTTTTTTACATATATATTACTCAAATGATAATGATAGATAGATAGATAGATAGATAATATGAGAGATCAACAAGAAAAACACTCAAAACACAAAACATAAAAGGGGAATTTCGTTTTTTTTTTTATTTTTTTTTTTTCTTCGTTTATGTTGTTTTCAATTCATCTTATTTCCTATTATTTTGACATATACTTAGTTTTCTTCTTCTTATGATTTTAATTAATTATTGTCTAAAATTTGTGGCATTAATTATTTTATTTTATTTTATTTTATTTTCTTATAATTTTTAGTGAGTTTTCATTACGAAACATGTTTAAAAAACTCAAAATTTTATCAATAAATAGATAGATAAGTAATATAATATAATAATCGTAAATCGTTATTTATTAAATAAATAAATAAATAAATAAATTCATTCTTAAAATTCAAATATCATCTCCACCCCCCCGTCCCTTTTATCCATGTTTCATTAATCTCGAAAACTAATTTCTTATCAAAATGTTCTAAAAAATAATAAAATAAAAAAAATAGAGAACTATATCATTTTACAACAAACGTATATACAATTATCAATAATACAACTAGAATTGATCCCTAGTAAAAAAAAAAAAAACAAAACTTCTTCTGCCCCCATTCTTCAATGTAACATAACAACAACAATCGTACCATTTACTTGACATTATTTTTTAATTTTAATTTTAATTCGGGGGATTTCTAGTTCTATTTGTAATTTATTAATATTTTAAAAATTGTTTGTTGTATATTATTGCTCTTTTTCCTTCATTAATAAAAGATAACAATATTATAAAATTAAAATTATAATTTAAAATTTAAAATTTAAAATTAAAGGAGATTTTAACTTTAATTTATAAGATGATGAACTAGAACTTTTAGAACAAAACTATTTAGGAACATAAAGAGACGAAATCATGAAAAACTGAAAAACTAGTACTGGGGATTACATAAGCTCTTACATAATCCACAGACAAGTAACCAAAAATTGAATCTAGAGTTCGACTGGCGAATGTACATTGATTATATGCACAACTGCTAATATTGTTATATATTTTGTTTTTGGCTGTTAAAGTTCTAGAATCGGTTTTATTTCAATTTCGACTAAAAACTTTTTATTTTAATTTTCAATTTCCACTTTTTCACATCTAGAAGAAGAATTTATAAGTTTATCCCAGAGTTTATTATCATCAACATTTAACCTTATTATATATATCCATCCGAAACAATTTTAAAAAAAAGTTGTAACAATCAAAACTTAATAAGATATTTTTTTCTTGTTTCTTGTTTCTTTTCTTGTTTCTTTTTTTTTTGCAAATGGTTGTTCTCTTTTTTTGCAATTGTAATTCTAAAAAAGATAACCAGAATACATTTATGAACAACAACAAAACAAATAAGGAATGTAAAAAGAAAAGAAAAGAAAAGAAAAAGAAAAGAAAAAAATAAAAGATGTTATGTCTAGATATGTTGTTACAAGTTATATAGAGTCATATTGTGTAGTTAGTACTCTTTTTTTTTTTTTTTAACTTAAAATTTTTTTTTTTTTTTTTTTTTAGTTAATTACCCTGTATTACATTTTACCATTTTCAGTTACCCTATTCACTTTTTTCTTTTATTTAGAAGAACTTACATATATTTTATTTATTTATTTACTTATAAATTATATAAACATTATAAATATTTATTTGATGTGAAACCTTAAAAAAATTTGAAATTATTTAAAGATTCAAGAACCTCTTATTTTCTTACTAATTTTTATATTTTGGATTTTTTTTTTTTAATTTTATTTTATCAATACTTATTTATAACGTGGGACTAGAATATATATTATATATATATTTATTACTTTCCTTGATTTTCATTTTGATATTCCCAAAGTTAATTGCAACCTTTTACTATAAAACAAATTAAAAAAATAGTAAATAAAAAATAAAAAATATAAAATTTATATTTAATCTTTCATTTTTGAATTCTTTTCATCACATAATTATACATTTTTATCTTATCAGTTTGAAGTAAAAATTGATATTTTAACATATTCAATTACAATTTATACATGCACATATATTTACTCAGTTTTTCAAAATCATTAACATAAATATTTTTAAGAATTATATATATAAATATATTTAAATAATGTTTATTGAAGATCATCAAGTTTCAATAGCAACGGCAACTAGTCATAATCATAATCATAATCATAGTCATAATCATAATCATAATCACAATCACAATCACAATCATCAATTTACTCATAATAATAAAAAGAAGAATTATTCAATGGATCCAACTACAACTACTACCACTACTACTAATAATAATAATACTTCAACTGAAAATACAAATAGAAGATCATCACCAAATACTTCAAATACAAGTAGTCCAACATCATCATCATCAACTTCAAATAATAAACATATTTTGAATTCAGATAATAAAATATGTCAATGGTATTGTTGTTCATGTGGACAATCTTATGGATCAGTAATATATAAAGAAGATCATTCATCATTAATTCAAGAAGATGAAAATAAATCATCATCATCATCATCATCATCAGATAATTATATATTGGATAATTTAAAATATTATAGTCAAGTTGTTTATCGAGATCATCATCAAAATCATAAAAATACTATAAATTATTTTAATTGTAAACCACTAGAGAATAGTAATAGTTTAAATTCAGAAATTGATAATAATAATAATACTACAAATACTACTACCTCGAATAATAATAATAATAATAATGCACCAGTTAGTCCAAATATAATACCACTTTCTACACCAACCTCATTATCACCTTTAACCAATGGTAACAGTGATATTAATAATAATAATAATAATAATAATATAGTTGATTATCAAGAACGTATAATATTAAATATACCAACTAGATTTACTTGTCATCGTTGTAATCATATGATGTGTCCATATTGTTTGAAATTAAGATTAAAAGATCTAGATTTAAAATAAAATAAAATAAAATAAACGATTAATTTTGTTAGTTAGTTGAAGTTGAAGTTAAGAAAAAAAGAAAAAAAAAAAAATTAAGGTAATTCTAAGAATTGAATTGAATTGTTAATTCAAATTTTTAGTAAATGATAAATATAATATATGAAAATATATGATATTATGATATGATATGGTATGATGATGACATGTTGTTTGTATCTATGTGTCTTTTGTAAATATAAGAGTTTTTAAATTGGAGAGAAGAGGAAAGGTAAAGTTAAGTTGGTTTTTTAATTTTAGTTTTTAGTTTTTAGTTTTTGTTTGATTTTATTTATTTCTATAGTTTTTTATTCTTATTTAATATATATAAATTGGGTTCATGTAATAATATTAGAAGAAGAAGGAATTGGCTTTTTTTAATTTTATTTTATTTTGGGAGTTTTTTGGGGGGTTTTTTAGAAACTTTTTGGGGTCGATTCTTGTTTTCTTTTCTTGGGGTAAAAATTTATTGTTTTCTGGTAATTATTTATTTATTTCTGTTTCGGAGTTTGTGATATAACAAGTAATTACAAAGTAATCTAGAATTGTTTTAATTTAATTTACTTTTTTTTTTTTTTTATCCATCATCTTTTATCGAACGATTCGAGTCCCTTTCATTTCTGTTTGTTACATCATAATTATCTAAAATTGACTAATGAAACTTAATATATATATATTTTTTTGTTTTTATTTTGGTCAGAAAAGTTTAAGTTTATTTGATTCTAGGTTATTGCAAAACTGTAAAAATATATTAATACAAAGTTTTTTTGGTTGGTTCCAATCTAAAACAGAAAAAGAAAAAAAAACATTATTATTAATGGTTTATAAATTATTTACAAGTTCTATAAATTTCGATATATATATCTCTATATAATTATATAATTATACAATAATTATAATTATGATGGACTAACTTTTCTTTTCTTTAATCTTTCATCACGTCTAGCTACTTTTTTCAAATTAATTTTTTCTTCTTGTAAATTACTTGATGGTTTAAACATTTTTTTTAATTGATTCCATTTTTGTTCTTGTTTATTAATATCTTTATAATAAAAATTCATTAAATCATAAGCATAAATAATTTCTAAATCTTTAAAATCTAAAAAAGTTTTAAAATTAAAAATATTTGAACCACCAAAATTTTTATTTAAATAATTTTTTAAATTATTTGATTCTTCAATTAATTTATTTCTTAATATACAATTATTTGAAATTCCATATCTTGAACTAAAATGTGTTAAAATAATTTTTTTACAATTAAAAATTCTACTCATTTGAATTGCTTCAATAACTGTTGAATGTTTTTTAATTAATGCTTCTTCAATCCAATTTGTATCTAATGAAGCTTCATGAATTAATAAATCTGAATTTAATGCAATATTTGAAAATTTTTCACTTGGTCTTGTATCACCAGAAAATGAAATTTTAAAATTTTCTTCTTCTTCTTCTTCTTGATCATTATTATTAGTAAGTTCATCATTTTTTAATTTAAAATTAATTGAAATTGAATATGCCCAAGGACAATGAATTGCTCTTACTGTTTCAATTGATTTAATATTCAAAATTTTTAACATCTTATCAATTTCTACTAAATCACTATTGAATTCTTGTTGTTGTTGTTGTTCATATTGAAGAACAGTACCTCCATGATTTTTATCAAAATTATTTTCAAAAACATTTAATTCAATTCTTGAATATTCTGGATTTTTAGAACCTAAAATAAATTCTTCACAAGAAAATATTTTTAATCTATTCCAATTAAAATTTAAATTATATTGACCTTCTAATGAATACCAATCTTTTAAAAATGTAATAAATTGCCAAGGTACAATCATATATAAAATATTATCATTTTTATTATTAATTTCAAACCAATTATTTATTATTGAAACTATACCTAAATGATGATCAGCATGTAAATGACTTAAATAAATTAATGATAATTCTTTAAAAATTTTATTAAAATTTTCATAATTATTATGACCAAAATTTCTTCTTAAACTACCAATTGTATTTTCACCAGCATCTAATAATATACCACGATATTTTATTTCATTATTATTTTTATTCATATATGGAATTCTAATTAATGTAGATAAAACATTACGATGAATAGTTGGTAATGCAGATCCAGTACCTAATGTACATATATGAATTAAATCTTTTAATGAATTTATATCATTTGGTGAAGGATATAAATTAAATTGAGTTTTTTTCATAGTTTCAAAATCAACTGAATTTGGTATTGATAATGATTTAATTTCATTTTTATATAATGATTCATTAGATGATTTTAATTTATAACCTTCATCTAAAATAATTTCTTTATCATTAATTTCAATTATTTGTGAAGTATGTAAATTAATTATATTTTTTGAAATTTCAAAATTTTTAAAAGGTTCCAGATTTAATAAATTAAAATTATTATTTAAAATAGATTTTAATTGTAATATATTTGAACCAAATCTTGAATTTATTATAATATTATTAGCTAATGATTTATGACTTATTATATGATAACAATTTTCAGGAAATTTTGAAATAAATTTAGATTTATAAATTTCAATATTAAATTCAAATTCATTACCTAATAAATGATATATAATTCCAATATCTTTATTGACAAAATTTTCATTTTTAATTGTATTTTTAAAATATGAATTATTTGGTATATCAATAATTAAAACTTTTGGAAAATATTTTTCAGGTCCAATAACTTGATTAGGTGTTATAATTTCACCAGATTCAGTTTTAACTGAATTTCCATTAGTTAATTCTCTAAATATTGGACCTGGTTTTAAACCTAATTCAATTGCTTTTTTAGCATCAAATTTTCCTCTAATAGGTTTAAAAGTAATTAAATAATTATATGATGCTTGTTTATTTATTAATGATGAACCTGGTGGTAAATTAACTCGTGTATGTACATCAGGTCTTCCAGCATCTTGATTATTATTATAATCTTCATTTGAAGAAGAAGAAGAATTATTATTATCTATTGGAAACATTAATGATACTAATTTATTAATTTGTATAAAAGTTTTATTTTTAATTGATTTATCATCATCATCAGAATTTTCAGAAATATTATCATCTGGGTAAATTTTAATTGTACTAATATTTAATTCTTCAGTATCTAAAGATTCATTGGCATTTCTAATATTTAATTTAAAACCCCATCTAAATATAAAATGTCTCCAAGTACTTACAATAAAATTTAATAATTTATTATTACCAAAAACATTTAAATCTTTTTTAGTTGCATCACCAACAGTTAAAAATAATCCTGGTAATCCACCAATATCTGACCATGATTGAATAATTCCACTTATAAATATCCCTTCTAATTTAGAATATTTAACATCACTTGAAATACTTGTTATAACTCTTTGAGTACCTTCTGAAATTTTACCAAATAAATATCTTGTACCATTTCTTGTAGTTAAATTAATTAATGGTCTTTCTGTATCATCATTTATATGATTGATAGTTGTAAAATTTATCATATTTGATGTATCTGTTGATATATCTTTTATAGTTTGACTATGTGTTTTTTTTAATTGATAAATTATATTATCTTTAGGTATAATATCTATTTTATTATCTTTTTCAGGTATAATATTTTTTTTTTTATATATATTCCTTTTATTATTTTGATTATTATATTTTGAATTTGAATTATTTAATTGTTCTTTTTTTTTAAAATTTTGATTTTTATAACCTCTTATATAAGAAAAACAATTAATGTTTCTTATATAATTATTATCTTTCCTTATCAATCCAAACACTTTGTAATAAAAAAAATAAATATTATTATTATGCTAGTATATATAGTCTTTAAATATTTATTTTCTGTTTCTTGCTTATAATAATAATTTATTGATCTTTCTTTTTATTAGTTCATCAATGAATATATATTTGATTTAGTTGTAAGATTTGACTCATTGAAAAATTTTGATGTTAAGAAAAAAAAAAAAAAAAAAAAAAATATTTCTGTTCAAAAAGCCGCACGTGATCCCCATATAAAAATTCGGTAGCGTTTTCAATAATACAGATAACTCAAGTCTTCATTTCATTGTATGTTAATTTAATTATAACATATTCATTTCATTAGACACTAACTTTATATGATTTTAGAATAATTATATAATACCCAATAGTGCTCTAACAATTTAGAGTAAAACTACAGAAATAGTCATTGAAAAAATTTGAAATTATTTTAAAAAAAATATATAATCTTTTTCTTTATTCTATATACTTTTGTAAAAAAATTATACATATGCTAACATATCTCTAATACAATCTTTAACTTTATAATATAATGGACCAACATTTCCATCAATTACAATATCACCAGAATCATCATTTTCAACAGATCCATAAGCTATTTTTCTAATTGCTAAAATTTCATTAACAACTAAAGTACCTTCAGATTTAAATTCTGCTTGTAAATTTAAATTTTGTAATTTTTTTTTTAAATCATTTAATCTAATATTACCAATTGCTAATTTTGGAGAATTTGAAATTAATTTATTTAAATTTTTATTTTGTTGTTGTTGTTGTTGATTTTTTAAATTATTTATTAATTTTTTCTTTCTTTTAATTAAATCTTTTGAATCAAATTTTTTTAATGTAAAAAATGTTGATGAATTCATATAATCATTTAATTTTAATTTTGGTTTTTTAGTTTTTGGTTCTTGTTCTTCTTCCGTATTTTGTAATTCTAATTCTCCATAAACTTTAGCTACTTTATAACTATCACCAATTTTTTGCCAATTTAAACTTTTAACTAATTCATCATCTAAATTAATTTCAAAATTATTTAATCCAATACTACCTGATTCTGATTCAGTACCTATTTTAATAGGTTGATTATTATCAACAACCAATATATTCATTTTATTACTTGCATATGGAGATATAGCACTTGATAATCCATCTCTTATAGAACTTAATGATAAATATCTTGATGAATGTAATAATCGTTTTTTAGTTTGTTCTTGTTGTTGTTCATTTTGTTGTTTTGTAAAAAAATCTTGAACTTGAATTAAATCATTATTACTATGTTCATTTATTAAAGAATCTGGTATTAATATTAAATTATATGGTTTTAAAGCTTGAATAATTATTCCTAATGATCTTAAATCAACTAAACCTGATAAATCAACAAATGATAATCCACATCTAATTTTTAATTGTTGATTTTGATTTGAATAAGTAGATGCAACACCACTAATTCTTTTCTTTGGTTTATTTAATATATCCAAATATTTTGTTAATAATTGTTGATTTACTTGTTCTTGAGGTGTTAATTTATTTTGTTGTTGTTTATTTTGTTTATTCAGACGTTGATAAGTTTTATTATTCTTATTTTGATTTTTTTCATCAAATTTCTTTTTACCTTCCATTATAATTTTACTATTTGAAAGTTCATCATTTTTTTGAAAAGTTTTAAAATCTATAATTTCTCCATAATCATCAAATTTTTGTTTATGTAAACTATTTATAAAATATGGAAACATTGCTTGTCTTGGTTTTAATTTTTGAGTTATTTTAATATCTATAGGTAAATTTTTTTCTAAATTTTGTTTAATTTGATCCATTATAAATGCTTCATGTGTTGCTAATTCATCAACTTGATTAGTTGTTGATTTTGTTTTACCACCACCACTAATTTCTTTTTTAATTTTAGAATCTTCATTTATACTATTTAAAACTTCTTGTTGACGTTCATCATCATCTTCTTCTTCATCATCATCTGATGAATCTTCAGCATCAACAGTATCAGCACTTAATAAATTTTGATTTTTTTGATCTCTAACTTTTAACATTAATTTTTCTTTTCTTCTTTGAGCAACTTTTTCTTGGAAATCAGTTAATTCATTACCAACTAATTCTTCTTCTCTTGTCCAATCATCTAATGATAATATTTTCTCTATAGGTACAGCAATACCATCTTCAACTTTTTTATTTGACATTTTAGTTTGTGCAAAATTATACCATTCATTATATAACATTGAACTTAAACCATTTTTTAAAGTTGATTTTTCAGTTAAAATAATTGTTGTTTTTTCATCATTACATAAATATTTAAAAGCTTCTGATGAAATTTCACCATTTCTTAAATCAATACCTGAACAGAAAACTATTTTTGGTCCTGATAATTGAATTAATTCATTTGGATCCAATAATAAATCAACTTTTGATGGATTAAAAGGTATATTTGAATTTGATTCCCATTGTTTAATAAAACTATTTGACATCCAATCTATTAAATTTGATGCATAACTTAAAATTTTAGTACCTGAATAACTTAAAAAATAAACTGGAATAGGAGCACCTTGTAAATGTTCATCTATTAAATGGAAAAGTTCTAAAAATCTTCCTGATAATGATGTTGGTAATACAGCTGCTCCTCCATTAGCTAAAGTTGCATCAACTAATTGTAAAAATTTTTCAGTTCTTTTTTTATGTGACATTGGAGAACCTAAATCAGTAGCTGTTATAAATGCAGTTGGTCTTAATAACAGTAAATGTGGACTACCAGTACTTGAAGATATAAATGAAGCACTATTTAAAAAAGAATCTTTAGAATGATTCCAAGCTGGAGCATAAACTATTCTATTTATTCTTTTAGTAATAGACCAAAATGTTCCCCCCAATGAATGTCCTGCATTATAAGGAGTTATAATTACTCGATTATCAAATAAATTAACTGATTGTTGATATTTTAAAATATTTATTTTATCAAACCAATTATCAACTTCATCAATTTCTAATAATGAAGAATTTAAAGGACCTAAATATCCAATTGATCTATAATATTCAACAGTAGAAATTCTCCCCAATTGATTGACAGGTAATGTTGAATATATTGGTATTGTTGACATTAAATTAGGAAATTTGATACATAATAATATAAATCCACTTATAAATTGTTCAGTTGAATGGGATAATATAATACAGTTGACTTCTTTTAAATATTGTTCTATAAATAATACTACATTTGGATCTTCACCATCCCATGATGGATCTGCTAGTATTGTAAATTCATTATCAAATGTTAAGTATGACGCCTTGAATGATCTATCATTCTTGTCTGGAGTTATTAGAGAGAATGAAAACATAATCTCTTTGTTGTTGAGATGTTATGAAATCGGTGTATTTTTTTTTTTTTTGTTTGAATTTTTTTTTTTTCATTGCAAAACATCTACAAAATTTCTAAATGAAAATCTATAAATCTATCTTTATTATGTACAAATTTTTCAATACCGCTTAAAATATGTCATAAATTCATTAGTTGAACATTGATTAAATAGAGTTGTAGATACTTTCGAAACTTGTTATACATATTTATATAAGAACATACCCAAATCCGGTGTAATTAACAATATAATCTGTTTTCTACCAATATTTTTACAATTGGTTCATATATTCCCTTAACATTAAAGATGTATTTAGAATTGAGACAAATATAAAAAAAAATTAGCTCCAGCCCCAATAGAGGTTTGGCGAAATAATAATAATAATATATATATATATATTCTTATCACTGGAGTAAGTAAGCATTTAAACAATAGTCTTCTGACCAAACCAAATAAAAAAAAACCAAAAGATTTTTTATATCTCGCTCTACAAAACAGACAAAAATAAAATTTATGTTACATGCATTAAGAGTTGCAAAGAAAAGCATAAGAATTTAAAAAAAACATACATTTAGTTTTTAATATAAGTTATCAAACTAAGTAAACGTGGGAACTCTTGATTCTAAAGTTTTAATCCAAGTAGCTAAATGGATCAGATTTTCTACAGTTACTAAATTATAAATAAATAAATAAATAAATAAATAAATAAATAACAAATTGTTTCATTGATCTATTATACACTCTATAAATGAAATAAAAAAGAAAAGCAAACTAACAAACAAACCCCAAAATAAAATAAAATAATATAAATCAATTATTTATTTATTCTTTTAAATAGTTTCTTCTAAGAATTCTTCATCAGCGAAATAATAATCACCAACCACTATTTTAAATTCATCAGTTTCTTTATTATAAGAATCTATTTTAAAACTTGTTAAATCTTTAACAACAATATTAGCACCAGCATTTCTAACTTTTTCAGGATCATAAGTTGAACAAATACCAACAACTACAGCACCAGCACCTTTACCAGCAGTAATACCAGCTGGAGCATCTTCAAAAACAACAACTTTTTTATGAGCATCACCATAACCTAAAGTATCTCTTGCTTTTTGATAACCTTGAGGATGAGGTTTACCTTTAGTAACTTTTTCAGCAGTAATAAAACAATCTGGTTGTTCAATAGTTAATAATTTTAACCATTTAGTAGCTAATGGTAAAGTACCAGAAGTAACAATAGCCCATCTTTGTAAACCATTATCAGTTTCTTCTTTTGAATATTTATCAAAAGATTTAACCAATTCAACAGAACCTGGAATAGCTTTTGCATGATGACCAAAAGTATCTGGAATTTCACCTTCCCATTGAGTAACTTGTTCTTCTATAGCATCTTCTGGAGACCATTTTGCAATGACATCAAAAGTTCTACAACCATGAGATGTTCTAATAATTTCTTCTGGATTAACATGAGGTCTTGTTTTACCAAAATCTTTCCAAAATTCAGATATAGCACCTGTTGAATTAACTAATGTACCATCACAATCAAATAATGCGGCATGAACGTAGAAAACAGCTGGTTGTTGAGTTTTAGTCATCTTGTAAATTTAATTAATTAATATCTATGAAATGTATGTAAGTGTAATGAAAGTAAGAAATATTCTAATTTGAATATAAAATATGTTTTAATATGATAATTATAATATAATAAAATAAAATAAAAAATATAAGAGAAAGGAAAGATCTTGTAATTATTTAAAGGGACAAATCCATGGTTATTTATAGTTTTTTTTTTGATTTATAAAATTGGAAATGTCATCGGCCATCAGAGACAATAATTTATTTGATTTAGATTTCAAATTGAATAATTTCAATAGTTTATACAAAATAATTTAAAGTTTTATTTTATTTTATTTTATTATGTATGCACAATTTCTTATTTATTTATTTCTTTTTTTCTTTTCTTTTTTCTTTTTAAAAAAGCAACAACAACAACAACAACAAGAACAACAGAACATCTCTCTTCTCTTCATCTTCTTATTAATTGCAGTTATTACAACTCGTGATTATCTGAATACTTGTTTTATAGAAACAACAGATTCCCGAACTTACAATAATATTCAAAAATAAAAATAACAGGCAACTCATTAAATGAATAAACTTTCGTTATCCTTGTATTTCATTTAAAATAACTTATGCCTTGTTATTAGTTTGCGTTTATTACAAAGTCTCTTTTCTTTTCTTTTCTTTTCTTTTCGCAAGTCTTAATTGTCTATGGTTATTACTTATTTATTTATTGTTGTTGTGATTTAAAATTTAAATTTTATGTTATTTTATCTATTTGTACTAATTTAGAAAATATCTATAAAAATTTTTTTACTTTTTTTATTTTTTAAAAAAAAACTATGTCGTCATAGTTTTATTTCTTATATTTCTTTAATGCAAACATTTTATATTATTGTATATTATATTATTGTATATGTTGTGTTGTGTATATTGTTCATTACATTACATTGTTTGTTTGATCCCTAAATGTATATTTTTATTTTGGAATTTGTTATCAATCAAATCTATTTTTGATCATTATGATAATATAAAAGTTTAAAAATTAAATTAAATTAAATTGGTGAGGTTATTATTTTATTAAGTAGTTCATAACTACCAACTCACTCATTACATATATCTATATAGTTATCTGTTTTGTTTTTTAGGTATATATTAATAAAATTAGAGAAAATAAAACTGAGAGATTTAGGTTTGGTTATCTTAAATCCCATTTTAGATTGCTAAAAAAGAAAATTTTTATATTACAATGGTACCTAATTTAATTGGATTTTTCTTTTTCTAATTTAATTAACTACAGCAAAAAAAAAAAAAAAAAATTACTTAAATTTAAATTTGAGTCTCGTGTTTTCTCTATACAAAATATCAACCATTATCTAATAATCTACAAATCAAGAGATTATTTATTTATTTATTTATCACAAGAAAAATTTTATTAAAATGGAAGGCAGGAAGGATGGAAGTAAGGATGCATGGATAAGAATTGTGTTATTATTATAAAGAGATTTAACACGACTGTAGAGTAGATACCGGATCAATTCTGTGTAGAGTAAGAGTTCTTAGTAAGTAGATCTAATTTTGTGACATTTTAAAGTTTCATTTCTAAACTACTTTTACCCATTTCTTTCCTTTCCTTTCTTTTGGTTTTTAGTTTTTGCTTATCTCTTTTCTTTTTTGGCTTGTTTAATATTTGAATGTATCGTCCTGTCTGCTTGTCTGTCTAGTCTAAGTCTAAGTCTAAGTCTAATTCAATAATAGAATTGGGCTTTACATCAAATATAATGGTTATAATACCCGTTGATATTGATAAGCAAATAATACTAACAATGTTTTTTTTTTTTTTTATTTGTTTGCTTAATTTTTAGATTTTTATTTTTTTTATTTTTTTGTTTTATTACGTAATGGTTTTTTTTTTTAGTTTTAGTTTTTAGTTCTTATTTTGAATAATTTGAATTTACTATTTTCTATTATAATTCAAATGATTATTGTTTGGTTTTATTCTGTTAATCAATCTTTAATTATATTTTAAGTTTTCTTTCTTTGTCTTTCATATAATAAATCATTAGTTGTAGTAAAATTACGATATTTTTTAGAGAAAAAGAAAAGTTTAGAACAAATATCCATATCATACGTCAATATTCTAAGGTTTTTTTAAAAGCAACTTTCTATTATCATATATTATGCTTAAAACCAAATAATACGAACATATAAAAACATTAATAACTAACTCTTCACGTTTTCATTTGTTTTATCAAACATGAAATAATGAAATAATGAAATAATAGAAAGTAATAAAAGAAAAATTTTCTTTATAAACTACGTCATAAACCTAAGCAAAAAGAAAAAAAAAGAAAACTGTTGGGTGTTTTTAGTTTTTAGTGTTTTAGTTTGAGTTAATTTTCTAATAACTTTCTAAATTAACTAAATTGGGTTTAAAATTCAAAATGAATTTGGTAACTTTGATTGATAATTAATTTAAATTACACAAAGGCTACCAAAATAATAAAAAAAAAAAAGTAACGAGACAATTTTATTATCACGTGTCTGCTCAATAAATAAAATAAAAATTTTTATCATGTCTTATGACGTCAGATGATTTTTAAGTTTTGGAAAAAAAAGAAATGCAAAAAGTTTTGATTCAATTTTAAATTTAATCAAATTCAATTCATTCCCAATAACAAATTAAATTAAATTGACTTCCTTACTTCTTCACTTGTGGTTATTTAACCCTGATCCATCCGTTGAAGAATTTAGTTTGAGATCTTTTTAATTTAGCAAGTTTCATTTTTACTCTTATTTTTTATTTACCAGAGGGGCAAAATAAACTGTCAAAATTATGAACAAAGTTTTTTAAATGCTTTTCAATATTTGCATAAAAAAAGAAAAGAGAAATAGAAAGAGAAATATTTGAATGAATGAATGAATGCAAAAATGCAAAATGCTTAAAATAAAAACATTCAACAATTATCGATAATAATAATTATTCCCTCTAATCTAAATCTAGAAGTAAAGTAAATAACAATATATAGTATATAGTATATTGTATAATGTTGCAACAATAAATAAATAAACAATCCTTATTTTGAATTAAATTTATCAATCAAGGGATATATTTATTTATTTATTTTTAAACTCTTAATTTTAAAACAATTTTGATTGTTTTTTTATTCATTCATACGTATTATACAATACATTACATACCTCCGAGTATCCATTAAGATGATTGTGTAATGCATTCCAAATGCTGCAATTGTTTTATTAATTGATAAAATACTACTACAACTGCAATTTTCTTATTTAGTACTACTTACTACTCCTTATCTCTTAATACATTCTACTTATTTATTTTAATATCGAGTTACATAAGATATTACATATATATATATATATATATATAATATTTTACTGAGGTACACGTTCTTTTTTATATTATATTTTATTTTTTTTTGTTTTGGCCCTTTTTTGTTTTTAGTATGAGCGTTATATTTTATTTTAATTTTGAGTTAGTTATAATTATCAAAAAATCTGAAAAAGTAAAAAAGTTTTGTTACTATCACAATTAATATTTATTAAAAAATTATTATTATTTTATTATATGTCTACAATAGAAGGTGATAACGAAGGTTATGTGATCAATCTATCATCATCAGACAATGAAGAAGAAGAAGATGATAATGATATAGAAATTGTAGAATTTAGAAAATTAACTCAAAATTTAATTAATAATCCAAAACCAAAAAAAGATGAACAAGAAGAAGAAGATAAATCAAAATCATCAGATTCTTCTTCCTCAATGACAAATGAAAATGGTGGTGCTGGTGGTGATCCAAAAATAATTAAAAAATTATCAGATGTTCAATGTCCTATATGTTTTGATGATATTACAAATGCAACAACTACTTCATGTGGTCATATTTTTTGTTTAGAATGTATTGAACAAAGTATTTCTTCATCTTCTGCTAGAGGTCAATTAAGAACTAATAATGGAAATATTACTAGAGGTAAAGGTTTATGTCCATTATGTAGAAAACAAGTTAGCTTTAAAGAAACTATTTTATTAAGAATTAAAACAGCTGAATTGATTGAATTACCAAATTTACCAAAATAAAAATAAAAATAAAATAAAATAAAATAAAAAAAACTTATGAATTTTAGAGATGTATTTTAATGATGTAATGAATATGCTATTATTATTAATGAATACATATATATATGTTAAACTAAAAATTTTTAGGAATACTATGTTATTATTATTATTAAAATCTATGTATCAATATATAATATATATATATATATATATATATTCCTACAAATATAAACCTTCAAGATTTTCTTCAACTTTATTTTTAAGTACCCTTTCTTTAGCTGATTTAAAATCATCAGCTTTAACTTGCATACGTCTTTCTCTTAAAGCTAATAAACCAGCTTCTGTACAAATAGCTTTTATATCAGCACCAGATAAATCATCTTTACCTGTTACAATTTCATCTAAATTAACATCATCAGCTAAACTCATTTTTGATGTATGAATTGATAAAATTTTCTTTTTTGTATTAGCATCAGGATTTTCAAATAAAATTTTACGATCTATTCTACCTGGTCTAATTAATGCAGGATCTAATGACTCTATTTTATTAGTTGCCATAATAACTTTTATATCACCTCTATCATCAAAACCATCCAATTGATTTAATAATTCCAACATAGTTCTTTGAATTTCTCGTTCACCACCTGATGTTGATTCATATCTTTTAGTACCAATTGCATCAATTTCATCAATAAAAACTATTGATGGTGCATGTTCAGCTGCAATTTGAAAAATTTGACGACATAATCTTGGTCCATCACCTAAATATTTTTGAATTAATTCTGATCCAACAATTCTTAAAAATGTTGCACTTGTTTGATTTGCAACTGCTTTTGCCAATAAAGTTTTACCTGTTCCAGGTGCTCCATATAATATAACCCCTTTTGGAGGTTTAATACCCATTTCTTCATATAATTCTGGATGTGTTAAAGGTAATTCAACTGCTTCTTTAATTTCTTGAATTTGTGATTCTAATCCACCTATATCTGCATAAGATTCTGTTGGTGATTTATCTAATTTCATAACTGAAACCATTGGATCTGCATCATCTTGTAATACTCCAACAACTGCAACTGTTTTATGATGTAATAAAACTGAACATCCAGGTTCTAATAAACCTTTATCAACAAATGACATTATTGATACATAATATTCTGAACTTGCAGTCAGTGATACAATTGCATGATCATCATCAATAATTTCCTCCAATGTACCAATTGCCATTGGATAACCTCTTAATTCATCAACTTTTTCTCTTTCTTCAGCTTGTTTAGCTTCTGTTGGTTGAAATGCTTCTAGATTAGTTACAAATTCTTCTTCTAATAATAAATGATCTTTAATTCTTTCTAATTTTAATAATTTCAATTTACATCTTGTATTTGGATATACACTTGGTAATTTTATTGCAGTATCTGGACCTTTTCTTCTTTTTTTACCAAATTTTGATTCAACTGGTGGTTCATATTTTGGTTTTTCTTTCTTTTTATCATTTTCTTTCTTTTTATTGAAATTATTGCCTCCTGGCATACCAGATGGTCCTTGTCCCATATTATTTAAAATTTAAATTGTATTAAAGTGAATTGATTTTTTTTTGAAAAAAGTTAAAGAAGATAGATTGATTATATTATATTATATTAAACTCGCCACCAGAAACAACAGAAAAATTATCAACAAATTTTGAAAATTCAAATTCTGATATTTTTTTTTTTTTTTTTTTGGTAACCATCGAGCACTACCATATACATAAAGTATACATAGAGATTTCTTCTTGATCTTGAAAACTTCTGTTATATTTATAGAAATGATCTAGGGAGTTCTATAAATGATATAGATGATTGAATGTATAATTTATAATAGAGTAGTTTAGATTCTTCATAAAATTCTAGGTTAAAACAGTATGTAGAATCTATATCATTGTAGCATTACATCCCCAACGAAAGGCTAATACAACATATAAGGATTATACGCAATTCAATAGTGTCTAAATATCCTCCTTCTCTAATTCTGAACCATTAATTGACTCTAAATAGGTCTATGATTGTTTCGTTGAAGTTGGTTTTATATAACATTGTTGATGTTTATTATGATTCACTCTACAAGCAAAAAAAAAAAAATATTAATTAATTAAAAAAATAATATCTATAAAAATTTGATTTGTTTTCTTTTTTTTTTTTTTTAAAAGCTACACCTTAAAATTAAATAAAAGTATAGATTTAAAACTTTCAAAAATTTACATTTCAATTCATATTTAATTTATTTTTTCATATATTCTATAAAATTAATTTAATGCTACGTATTGGTGAAATTTATTAATGTCCGATCCAATAGATAATGATGATAGTAATATCAAGAAAAGTCTAAAATCTAAACAATTTAGTTCAATATTGCAACCCCAAAGAAAACGACCGGTTTCATCATCAGGAGGAATAAAACCTGTAAATAGATTAACATCATCATCATCAAAAACATCAAGATCATCAAGATCAAGAACATCACCACCATCTTCACCATCTACACTCCAATTACTTCCTCATAAAAAAAAAACATTTTTAATACCTAATAATACTCCAACTGGTAATTCAAATGTTGTTGATGAATCAATTAAAAAATCATCCAATATAAGGGCAAGATTATCTAATTTAAATGATAAATCTTCATCATCAAGACCAATACCAAAACCATCATTACATCATTCAAATTTACGTTCTTCTTCAATTAGTGAGAAGATAGATTTTAATCCTTATCGAGGTATTCAAATTGATGATTGTTTTGGATGTATAACAAATATAAAATTGAATGAATTAGATAAAAGTCCAAGAGTATTTCTTGAATTAAAATCATTTCATAAAAATCGTGAAAAAATTTATAGAAGAAATACAACAAATTTATATCATTTAGAAATATCAAATAATGGGAAATTTATTGTTATATCAAATAAAGATAAACCAGTTAATGAATTTGTTATAGAAATTGATAAACAATTAAAATCATTATCATTTGCTGAAGATGCAATAGTTATAGAATTAAATGATAATCATGGTACAATAGTTGCAAATCATATGGGTAGAGATGAAACATTACGAGATTATTTTAAAGCAAGACCTTGTGATAAAGTTAATCATGATAAAGTATTATCTACTTCAGCATTACAAAAAATTGATCTTCGATCAAAATCAACTACACCAACACCAATATTTGATCAAGTTGATGAATTATCAGATCCTTTAACTAATTTAGATAATTTAAAAATATTACCACCAAGAAGATCACGTAGAGAAAGAAAACCTAGTTATAAAAATAATAATAATAATAATAATAATAATAATAAAGGTGGTTATAATGAAAATATTCCAATAGATGTTGATAATAGTTTATTTCAAGAAAATGATTATGTACCATTTGAAGTTCCAGCAAAATTTGAACCACCTTTACTTTATACATTTCCTGATAATAAAATTTTTAGAATTACAACACATGATTTTCGTACTTTATATAATAATGATTGGATTAATGATGGTATAATGGATTTTTGTATTAAATATGATATAGAACAAGCTATTAAATCAGGAATTGTTAAACGTGAAGAAATTCATGCATTTAATTCATTTTTTTATACAAAATTAAAATCAAAAGATAGTTTAGATGAAAAAGGTTTTCCTGATTATTATAAAAATATTAAAAGATGGTTACTGAAACTTGATTTGATGAGTTATTCATCTATTATAGTACCTATTAATGAAAATTTACATTGGTATTGTTGTATTATTAGAGGTTTACCAAATTTATTAGAAGTTGCAAAAGGTAAAAAATTATTATCAGATCAAAATAATGATACTAATAATAATAATGATAGTAATGAAGAATTTGATGATGAATTAATGAATAAAAAATTTGCATGCGAAATGTTTGTTTTTGATTCTTTAGGTGCCAAAAGAGATGGTGTAAAAATTCCTTTAAAAAAATTTATAATAGATTATTGTAAAGACAAATATAATGTAGAAATTCAAAAAGATCAAATTAGGGTTAATCATGCAAGAGTTCCAAAACAAAATAATTTTAATGATTGTGGTATACATGTTATTTATAATGTTCGTAAATGGTTAAATAATATTCAAGAAACTGAAATTTTTTGGAGAAAACATCTGTCAAATGCTGCTAAAACAATATTTAAATCAGAAGAAAGAAATAAAGAAAGAAGATTATGGATTGATAAATTATTAAAATTACATAAAGAACAAGAACCAACTGGTGAAAGTGATAATGATGATGATGATGATGCTATAATTGAAATTCGTGAAATTGAAAATGAAGTACCAGATATACCTGAAACTCCAGAAAGAAATTCATCATCACAAAAAAAAAATGAAGAGGAAGTTAAGAAATCATTATCACCAAAAATGGAAGAATTGAAAGAAGAGATTAAGAAATCATTATCACCAAAAATGGAAGAATTAGTTGAAGAAAAAAACAACATTGAAGAAGTTGATAAAAAGATTTCAGAGAGTATAATTGATAAAGAGGATGATGACAAGAAGAAAGAGAATTTAATTAAAGAAGAAGATCAAGAAGAAGTTGTTGATAAAAAGATTGATGAAGAAGATGATAAGAAAAATATTGATGAAGAAGATGATGAGAAAAAGAAAGCAATAAGATTAATAGAGAAATTAGATATTGAAAAATCAAAAGAGAATATAATAGACGAGGACAATATAAAAGATAAAGATGATTTGATTATTATTGAGAAAAAGGAATCATATAATTTACTTAATAGTTTATCATCACAAGAAACTAATTTAGTTGAAAAACTGAAAAAAACATATACAAGTGAAAATTCATCATCAAAGACTGTTAGTCCAATAATTAATACACAAAAATCAAACAGTTCTCAAAATTCATCAACAAGAAATTCTAGAAGAAAACAACAATCAACAACAAAATTTTCATTTTCAAATAAGTTTTTAGATGATAGATATGGTCATTTAGATTTATCAAATAATGTTAAAAATACATTAGAAGAATTATTTCCTAAAAGAAGTTTATATTTATCCAATAAAATTTTAGATTTAACTAGTGAATATATTGGTAATGTTATGCAAAAATTAGAATCAGAAGAGATTGCAACAAATAATTTTAAATTAAGTTATAAAAATTTAATGGAAGAAAATAAAAGAAAATCAAAAACAAGACCAAAAGATAGAGAATGTAAAATTGGTGATGTTTCTGTTGGAGTTCAAGAATTATCTATTGAACCAACTGATTTTTTTGGTAAAAAAAATAAGATAGTTAATAATGATAATAATAATAATAATAATAATAATCATAAAGTAGAAATATTTGATGATGAAAAAGAAGAAATAAAAGGATCAAAAATAGAGATTTCTCAAGAAGATCCAAATGATTTAATTGAAGTTTTTAAAGAAAATTGGAAAGAAAATTCTAAAAAAAATGGGAATATTATTTTAGAAAAAGAAAAAGAAAAAGAAAAAGAAAGTTTAGATGAAACACTTACTATTTCTTCTGAAATAAGTATGAATTTTAAAAATGACACCAATAATAAATCACAAGATTCGTTAATACCAATAGAAATCGAAGATAATAAATCTGATGGTGAATCTATTAAAGATGATGATGATGATGATGAAGTAATAATGTCAAGTCCCAATTCACAAAGATCCAATAATAATAATAATAATAATAATAATAATAATATAGATGAAACTACTCGTTCATCTAAAAATAGAATGAAAGCACAACAAAAAGTTTTAGAATTAAGTTCTTCACCAAGTATATATAATAGGAATATGAAGACAAAACGAGGTAAACGAAGAAGATTGAATTAAATTAAATTAAAAAGGTATATATATATATATATATATATATATATTTATGTAATAGAATCAATGAATAAAAAATAGGGTAAAAATGTTTTATATTTTGCGAATATTTTAAAAAAATTATTATATATATATAATATAAAACGTTTCTTTAAAATACTTTGCTGATATTTAAAGTAATATCTTGAAATAATGTTTTATGTTGTCGTTGTGATTGATATCATATATAATTTATTTCTTTAATAATTGTAAATTAATTCAAAAAGAATCAAAAGGGATTTTTTTTTTTTTTTTTTTCAAAACATACTCCGCTACCAAATATTTCCAACAAAAATTATGGCCGCCAATTTTATAATTTTTTATTATTTATTATTATTATGCCTCAAACCTTCTTCAATAATAGAGGGGCTAAGGAAAAATTATATATATTTAAACATATTTTTTTTAAATTATATTTATATTTACTTACTTACTGGTGAAACCTTCCCAATTAAGAAAGAAATATTTTTTTTTTTTTTTAGTTTTGGGGTTGTCCCAAAGAAATTTATACAATATAATACAATATATTATAAATATTTTTTTTAGTCCAAAATAATAATTAGCCAAACTCACTAAATAGAGGATATATATTTTATTTTATTTTAGTTTAGTTTGTTTTTGATTAATGGGAAGATATTAATAAAATATAACTCATTATTTTATTTTATATCCTATAATTTTTATTAGCTGGCTAAACTTCTTAGATAGAGAAGAAGAGGCATTTAATTTTTTTTTTATAAGTTTTTAGTTTTAGTTTTGATTATAGTTAATTTCACACACATATATATATCCGTTTAATTTAATTTAATTTAATTTAAATAAAATCTCTAAAAAGATAAATCTCACTGGTTTTTTTCCCCAAAAAACAAAATTGCAAAAAAAAACCCCAAAAAAAAATACAAAAAAGAATAAATCAAAAAAAAAACATAGATTTGGATCATATATCTTTTTTCATTCTCTTTTTAACTTGTAATTTTTGATATTATATATCAAAATCTTGTTTTTAAAATTTAATTGAAGGGGGTGGGATAGTAGTAATTAGAAAATGAAACAAGAAAAAAAAAATAAAATAGAATTAAATACGAACAATAACATACATTTCCATATAATTAAAAATCAAGGGTTCATATCATAATTAATCAAGAAAGATAAGACAAGAAAAATGAGTTTTAGTTTTGAATCATGATATGATATGATATGATATGATATGATATGATATGTGGCGAAAGACAAAAAATCAACCAAAGATTTTAAAACCAACCCACCTTTTCTATGTTTTAAAAAACCCAAACCCCCATGGCCGTTCTTATATACATGATCATCATCATCATATAATAGATTATTATAATCGGTATGAAAAAAGAATTGGAATGAATGAATGAATTAATGAGTCAGTCGACAAGTCATGTAAAAATAGAATATTATACATATTTATAAGTATAGAAAAAGAAAAAGTTGAGTGGGAAATATACATATACATATACATATTATACCCATAAGAGAATTAAATGATTTAGAGAGCCTTTTCTTTTTTTTATATTTTTGGGATTTAAGTTAGTTAGCATTTACGTAATTTAGACAAGAACGTCATTAATTAGGGACCACCCACCCCTCCATTACAATTAACTAGTATAGATGCAAAATTTAAAAAAAAAGGACTAAAAAAAAAGAGGGAAAATGAAAAAAAAAAAATGCAAATGAATTTTTTTTATTTTTTTTTTTTGCGAATTACATAATCTTATTAACTATGTTTACGAATTCATAACCTAATCAAAATAAACAAAGAAAGAGCAAGAGCAATCATTTAATTCTCTTTTATGGTTTATTAAGGATTAATATATATCTTACGAACTCTACTGATAATGAAAACCAAGAAAAATTAAAATGACAAGAACCAAACCATTCAAAAAAGTGATTTCGAACTCATTAATTTTAGAGGGATTATTGGATTTGTAATTTAGTTCCATTAAAAAAATTAAATTTTTTTTAATCTATTTTTTTTTTTCATTGTAATAAGATCGATCATTTATTTTTTACATAGAATATAATATATAATATATAATAATATATAATATAATTCGGTGATAGTTCTCTAAGTAACTAAATAAATAATATCGCTTTTTAAGCCAAATTAAGTAAATCCTTTTTAGTTCCTTCATTTCAAAGAGGGACCATCCACCAGCTACTATTAGTTACTACCCAAATTAAGGAATTAGGGAATAAAAATTTATATTCGGTTTTCTTCCTTTCGTTCATTCGAGTGGGTTAAAATAAAAAATCAGGATTATATAATAAATTATTTTATTTCCTTACTAATACAATAAAAAAGAAGAAGAAGCAGCAGCAACATTACAACATATAGTAAAAATTTATTTTGATCCCATTCTTAGCGATGGGTGGGTAGATCGAAGATAATGCAAATAACGCTTAAATGACAGACAGATAGAAGAGTTAAGACAAGACAAGGGATTCAAGGGAGGATGATTATATGATACGAACGTAGAGATAAAGAGATTGAAAAAGAATGTAATGTAAAAAATTCTTGTTACTTAGTAAGTTCCATTGTTTCCGAATGACTGTAAAATTTTTTTTCTGTAGGCTAAAAACTTTTAAATACGTCAAAACGGTTAGTAATCTCCATTGGTACTAGATCATTGGTACTAACTAATGCGAGAGAGCGAGAGAGCGAGGAAGAAAGAGAGCGAGCAGGACGGGGACTGTATATAACACCGCACCCACACCCACAGTAAACTAAACTAAACTAATCTTACATAATCTACTACCATAAAAATTTTTTATTTTTATTTTGCATTTGCATTTGCATATTTGCATATTTGCATTTTTTGGTTTTTGCATTTTTTTGCACTCCTGGAGAATATGGGAATTTGAACTAAAACTAAATATACTAACCATAATTAATATTTGTATTAATAATACTACCAACTACAATGACTTTTTCAAAATCACCGGGATACTTTTCATCATATTATATAAATATCTTTTAACTTCTCCTATTTTTTTTTAAATTAATTAATTTCATTTATAATTTCATATCAAATTTCATCTATACATTTAAGACATCATTATTTTAATTGTTATAGCCATTCCATATATATAATTACATCATAAACAAAATAAAAAACATCTGTCAAAGAAAAACAAAAACAAAAAAAGAATCTTATCTTAAAAACTTAAAAATCTTAAAATCTTAAAAAAATGATTATTGTTAAACAATCTAAAAATATATTAAATAAAGTTATCCCAGGAGATGCATTTAGTGATGATTCAAATACTTCACCAAAAGTAGTTACAAGAAGATCAACAATAACACCAAGACATGGTCATCATAATAATAGTAGTAGTGGAGATGATTCATCATCAATACGTTCATCAACTAGTATATCACCAACTAGAGAAGATCCTGGATTTAGAAGTAGATCAGGTTCAATTATGAAACTTCGAAAATTATCAAATAATTCACCACCTTTAATACCTAGTATAACGCATCATAGACATTCAACGACAACAACCAACCCAACAAATAATAATAATTTGACGGTTGAACATGCTACTCATCATGATCATCATAAACATAGAGAAATTCATCATCATCATCATCATCATCATCATCTTCCTGAACATTCAGAAATTCAAGATACTACAATAAAAGAAGAAGAAAGTTCAAAAAATATTAATGATGATAAATTACAACATCAATTATCTATAATTACAAAATATTTAGAAGAAAATGTAAGTAAATTAGATTGGGTATTAATTGCTTTAATAGGTATGGTATTATTATTATTTTGTTTTTTTTAATAGAATAAAATTTAACTAATAGATGATTATGATGATTAATGAACGAATTTACGAACTTGCTTTTCTTGCTTTTTGTTATTTATTTATATAGAAACTAAATAATTAAATAGTAATATATTCATATATATATATATATTTGATAAAATAATTAATTTTTTGCAATTATGAGATAAATTAAATATCGTGTTGAACTTGGCCCCGGTTATAATTTGGCCCTGGGAATATAGCCATAAGTTGCTCGCACGCTCGCACCAGGAAAAAAAAAAAAAGAGATTCTCATATTGGACCTATTGTCGCCATCTTGGACGCTTTTATCTTTGGTGTTGTAGGTGACTTTCTAATAAACTTACTATTATTATTATTATGATCAGATATAATAATAATTTCTAAAACCTGATAATTATCTCTTATATGACTTTTTGTTTCTTTCTTTACATTTCTTTTCATTTTTAATATGATATGTTTTTTTTGTCTCCTTTAGTATTATTGTAAATCCATAATTTACAATCACATATATATCACAAGAAGAGGAACTTGGATATATCAACTATCTTCAAAACAGTTATCTTCAAAAAAGTTTTAATTTCAAAAGGATATAAATTGAATAAGAAATACATCTGGGCAGTTAATTCTAGTGATTACTGTTTTTTTTTTAACCAATGTATAAGAAATCAATTTATATAATTTTTTAAATATAAATTAATAACTAAGGAGAAACTTGTCATCAAAGAAATAATTTCTTTTAAGAAGTTTTCAGAAGCTTGTTTTTTTTT